>JBBPBX010004281.1:46008-77642 GCA_038048925.1 Garcialebias charrua | reverse complement strand
TGAACCGGGGACCTGCTCGCTGAGAGGCAGCAGCTCTACCAGTTGTGCCAATCAATCAATCAATCAATCACCTTTATTTAACCAGGTAGAGCCCGTTGAGATCGAGATCTCTTTTACAAGGGTGACCTGGTAATTATGCACCGTGTTGCCCATATATATTTACTTTACTATGTGTGTATATAAACACACAACACGCACACACACACACTTACATACAAACATACATACATATGTACTGTGTGCATATAAACACACAGTACACACACCTATATATTTAAATATATATATATATATATATATATATATATTTATATATATATATATATATATATGTGTGTGTGTGTGTGTGTGTGTGTGTGTACTATGTGCATATGAACACACAGTACACACACACACACATATACATATACAGGTAGTCCCCGACTTACGAGCGCTCTGACTTAGGAGGTCCCGGCAAGATGGCCGCGCTCAGACCAGCCGCAGCTTCATGGGCTCCCAGAACATCCCCAGTTTTTAGTAGTTTTAATAGTGTTTTTGTACCTGACTCTGCGCGTTTTTTGCGGGTGAATTATAGCCGAACTGAGCTGTTAAGAATTGGAGCGGATTTACCACAAGGCACAGCTGAAATCAGCAACGAACTCAAATCAGAGCTCGGAAGATTGGATCTGCTAAGATCATCTTTCTGGAAGCAGATGCGCTCCGGAGGAAAGAAGAGGAAACGGTGCTCTCGAGGGAAAAAGCGTGGCTGTCGAGCAGGAATTATGACGAGACTGCGGGCAGACGCTAAAACCGGGAGACCCCCGATGCCGGCTCTTTTTCTGTCCAACGTGCGCTCGCTGGACAACAAGATGGATTTGCTTCGTCTGAGAGTAACAACGGGATGCACAGAGTCATATGCATGCATTCAGGGGGGCGGTCACTTTAGTGACGTGAGTGGCCCATATATGGAGAGGGGCAGAGTTTGCCGGATCTGGTGCTAAAATCTCATGAAAATCATGAAATAACACAGTTAGCGTTATTACTCTACTATACCAAAAAAACTTTGCTGTTTTATTTCTAAAGTCAAAACTACTTATTAATGCCGGTGAAATTTGAAAACATGGTGGGTGTTGTCCTTTAATGTTTCACATGGTTCAATTATGGGGGCAAAATGTCACACTGTTAACTCCTGTTAACTCCTGTTAACAGTTACACTGTTAACAGTCACACTGTTAACTCCTGTTAACTCCTGTCACATCAGTGACAAAGAAGTCAAGTAAATGTCTGATATTAATGTTGTTATTGATCTCAGGGACTCAGCCCAACCCAGGGCCAATCACTAACTACTGTACACCTAATGAGTTTAAAAATATTTCAGGTCTCCGTTTTCTGCATGTAAACGCTCGTAGCATTCTAAAAAAACTTGATGAACTGAAAATCCTAATCACTTCTTCTGGGGCAGATGTGATCGTTATCTCTGAAACTTGGCTCAACAATTCTGTTTTGAAAAATGACCTGGCAATCAATGAATTTAAGATCTATCGTTGTGATCATAATAAAAAGGGAGGTGGAGTCGCTATTTACATCAGAGACTCTTTGGCTGCCAGGATTGCGTCTAAAAAAACAATCGCAAACCAGTTTGAGGCTTTAGCTGTGAACATCAGTTTGAAAGGAGGTCAGCCCTTAACTGTTGTAGGTTGTTATCGTCCCCCCTCCGCAACACCTGAAGCTCTATCCTCCCTGACTGAATTCATAGGAAATTTAAAACACAATGAGATTGTTATGGCAGGAGATTTCAACATTGATTGGAATAAGTCGACCCCCCTCTGTGATAAATTCAAGGAATGTTGCCTATCTCTCAATCTAACACAACTTATCGATTCTCCCACCAGACCAAACATAAAATGTCCCAAAAAATCTTCCACCTTAGATCTGTTTTTCACAAATGCATCTCACACATTTCCTGGTATAGGTGTATTTGCTAACATTTTGAGTGATCATTCCGTAATAGGAGCTCTTAGATCTACTAAACTTCCACCTGCTAAGCCCAGAATAATCCAAAAAAGGGATTTGAAACGTTTCAGTGAACAGTCATTCCTTTGGGATCTATCCCACTTTGACTGGCAACGTATCCTACAAATCAATGATGTGAACACCGCTTGGAACTATTTTCATGATAGTTTCATTTACTTTGTAAACAAACACGCTCCTTTCCGGCAGTTCAGGATAAAGGGCCGTGACAGCCCCTGGTTTACTCCTGAACTAGCTGATCTCCTGCACTGGAGAGATCATCTTTGGGCCGCAGCAAGAAAATCACACTCAGACACTGATTGGTTGAAATTTCGGCAGCTAAGGAATAAATGCACATCTGCCATCAAAGCCGCAAAACGTAACTACTTCTTATCTCAGACCTCCAAAAATCTAAACGATCCTAAAAAATTCTGGAAAACCATTAAATCTCTCTCAGGCACCCCCCAATCATCTGACCTCCCATCACAATTTCTTGTTGACTCTGTTCCTGTGTCAAATAAGCACGAGATCCTGAACTGTTTCAATAAACATTTTGTTGCTTCTAGTTCATTATTTGACACAGTTACAAATGGAAAATCAGCCACTTTATCTAATAATCAAACTTCTACAAATCAAATCCCTCCTACAAGCCAACCATCTGTTAATCACACCTTCTCTTTTTCTCCGTTCTCAGTCAGTGAGGTAAATAAACTGTTAAATGATCTTGATCCTAAAAAATCTGCAGGTCCAGATGAACTTCCACCTTATTTCTTAAGGCTGGCTGCTCATATCATCACAGTCCCTGTGACCCACATCTTTAATCTGTCCATAAGCCAAAACACCATTCCGGATGCTTGGAAAACAGCCTTTGTTCTTCCTTTGCTGAAGGGAGGTGACCCCACCTCACTGAACAATTATCGACCGATCTCTAAACTCTGCATCTTAGCCAAGGTTCTAGAAAAACTGATAAACTCTCAGATCAAAAATTATCTGGACTCATTTAACATCTTACCTCTTCATCAATCTGGTTTCAGGAAAAAACACAGCACAACAACTGCTTCTCTGAAGGTTCTGAATGATGTTGTTGAAGCATTGGATGCTAAGGACTATTGTGCTGCACTTTTCTTAGACCTGTCTAAAGCTTTTGACACTGTGGATCATAACATCCTGTGTCATAAGCTCTCAGAAATCGGTTTCTCTGATCACACCATCGGTTGGTTTTCTAACTATCTTTCCAATCGGAGGCAATGTGTTCAACATAACGGTACTTCTTCCAGCTATTTAACAGTTAAAAATGGTGTACCACAAGGCTCAGTTTTAGGACCAACTCTCTTTACAATCTACATAGCTAATGTAGGTCACTGCATCCCTGATGCATCCTTACATTTCTATGCTGATGATACAGTTGTTTACTGCCGAGCTAAAACAGTAGCTAAGGCTTTCCAGTTACTGCAATCCGCTTTTGACATCATCCAGTCAGATTTGTTCCGTCTCAAACTTGTCCTAAATGCTGATAAAACAAAAGGGATGTTTTTTTCAAATAGGAAGGCGGTTCCAGCAGATCCTCCTCTGATTTTATCTTCAAATGGTGTCCCTATTGAGTTTGTTGATTCCTATAAATATCTGGGTATCCTGATCGATTCACATCTCTCTTTTAAACTCCACGTGGAAAACCTAGTGAAGAAACTGAAAGTTAAACTGGGTTTCTTTTTCAGAAACAAATCATGTCTAACACTGAATGTTAGGAAACGCCTTGTATCTGTGACTTTCCTTCCCTCCATTGATTACGGTGACATTCTCTACATGAATGCTCCTACAAGCACCCTGCGGATGTTGGATGTTGTCTATCATGGTGCACTAAGATTCATAACTGGCTGTGATTATCGTACCCACCACTGCACCCTGTATTCACTGGTTAACTGGACATCATTAACCTCACGCAGACTCTTCCACTGGTACATTTTCATCTTTAAATCACTTCTTGGTCTGCTGCCCTCATACATCTCCTCCTACATGTCTTTGCGTGAGTGCAGCTACAGTGTGCGCTCTCAGGACATGATTACCTGCAGTGTTCCGTCAGTGAGGACTGAACTTGGAAAAAGGGCCTTCTCCTACTCTGCTCCTGCTTCATGGAATATCTTACAAAAAGATCTGAAGCTCTCGACCTTGACTTCTCTAAATGGTTTTCAGAATCTGTTGGAATCCTGGCAAAAACCAATGCAGATTTGTTCCTGTCTTTGATTTTATACGTCTACCTTATGTTTTGCTCGTTTTTTGATACTTTGTTAAAAAAAATAAAAATAAAAAAATGTATTTCTTTCTTTTGTTTTTTTTCTCTTTTTTGTTTTCTATTGTTTATTGTTTGTTTATTGTTTATTGTTCAAGGAAATTCTACCATTGCTGTTCATCGTTCTTTAGTTTTAGCAGGTCGCTTTCGTAAATGAGCCCATGAGGTTCAATAAGATTTACCTGACTAAATAAAGGTTGAATGAATGAAAAAAAAGCACTGATTATTCTTTGTAAAGATAGAATGCTGTATGAATGGGTTTATGAGGGCACATATTGTAGTGTGACCGCTCTTAGAGTATCTTAATAAAATAGAAAGGCACTATATAAGTACAGTCCATTTGCCATTTACTGGGAAACACAGAAAACAAATGATAAATGGACTGTACATTTATAGCACCTTTCTATCTTATCAAGATATTCAAAGTGCTTTACACTAAAATCTGTGCCCTCATTTACTCATGCATTCAGCACTCTACTAGATCTCTACAAAGAATAATCAGTGCCTTAGATCACATTCATACACCGACGGGACACACATCAGAAGCAATGGTGTTCAGGTGTTCAGTGTCTTGCCAAGGGACACTTGGGCATGTGACTGCTGGTGGAATCAAACCCCCAACTCTCCCATTGGAGAAGGACTAATTTAACCACCCAGCCACAGCCGCCCATTACAAACTTAACTGAAAAGGTATAAACCCAACAATAAACAAAAAAGACGGCCAAAAAACCCACACATCCTGACAGAGAAACTGGAAAAAACAGTAAAACATTACAAACAAAACAAACAAACAAACAACAAAGCTCTAGTAATTGTGTTTAATAAATGTATAACTTTGAGGTCACAGAAATAAGGGTAGAGTGAAGAAAATTTGTAATCTATTCAATGCATTAGAAAATGACTGTTATCAAAATGAAAACAAATGCAAACAAAATGAAAACAAATCCCCGGTGAATATCAGCATCCTGAGGCCCAGAGCCTAGAGAAGCACATGTTTATTGGTTCAGACTTCCCACACATGTCACAACAGTAACTAAGCAGTCTTACAATGTTTTTTCACATTTCTTGAGATAGCAAAATGGTTGGCCAGTTTGCCCTAACACAAACACAGAGCAAAACATTCAGCAAGTCTAAAGGCCTGTATTCAGTTTCCAAAAATAATGTTTCACAGTTGTTATTGTATAATTTATCTTTGTAAAGAGGAAGCTAGAGACAGAGGAAAAACATAAAGACGCACTGAGCTGCACACACAGGCCCCCTACTCTGATTTAATATTTTACAAAGATTTGTGCAATCATCTTCCTAGAAGAAGCCAGGCCTGCGTTTTGGACAGCAGACAAAGGTGACAGCTCAGCTCTGCTCCCCCAGTCACATTTTATGGTTAATTATAAAGCGTTTGATGAGAGAGGCTGTTTTTAAAAGGCCAAACGGATCGGATGGTTGTGAAGCTACAGCGTTCACAGTCTAGACATATGGCTGGGTGTAATCGCCACAAGGTTTCAGCGAGTGATGGAGAAACGGGGACCTGGCACGAGATTACACAGACACCATGTTGGCTCTCAACATGTTGTATTCTTGTTAACTGTTACTCCAATTTGCAGTTGAACACATGATCATTTCAGACTCTGTTGGGTTTCTAATATGCCCCCTCTATTTCCTTCAGCTCTACTGATACTGATATGAATCAAATGCCACACGGCGAGCTTCTATGTGCTGGCTTTTAGTGAGTCTGCTCAAACGCTCTCTTATCAGCTTCCCTGTCTGCCAGCAGCTGAGTGACACTGTAATGTTATTGACTTCTGACCCCATTTGTTCTGTAGACAGCGCCAGCACCTCATGTTTTATCAGTCTTGGTCTGTGTCTCTCTTTTAGCTACACCTTCACTGCCATCACAATGGGCCTTGGAGGCAAACCACCCAGCATGACACAAGAGGTTAAATCTCCTCAACATTAGATTGGCAGTTTGTGTCTCATTGCATTGAGTGCAGGCGTATTCTACAGCTCTTAAAATGAGGCCTATGTAGTAAAGCACTTTTGTCAACCGTCTGGTTTCCAGTCTGCTCACCCCTTCTTTTTTCCTTCATGCCTCCCCCATCATGTTGTCAAGCTGAAGTGTGCCTTAGCAGAGACTTACGATAGTTTGTTTTGTTTAGTCATTAGCTCTGAGGCCACAACGCAAGTCCCCGTATCGATTTGATGTCATCCGCTGTGTGACAGTGACGCACGATTCAGCTGCCCCATTTTGATTTTAGAAAAAGTGATATGGCAATATAACCTACAGAGTGTCACACATTCACAAGACACAATACACAGCAGGGGGAAAAGATAGGACTGATGCCATTTGATATGGTGTTCCTTCACTTGTAAAGCCTCATCTGAAATTATGAACTAATGGAAAGCTGCCTGAATACATGAATGTTCTACTCTGTCATGACAGGATTCATGAGTGAAATGCATATCATTTAGACGAAGCCTAAGTTTTTATGAAGTGTAGAAAACACACAGGTTAAAGATGAGGCAGTGGAGCAATACAGATCAGGGTTAAAAATATCTTAAACCCTGAACATCCCAGGGAGTACTGATAAATCAATTATTAGAAAACTAGATGGTTCTTCCATCCATCCATCCCACATCCATCCATTTTTTAGCCGCTTCNTTTAAATTATAAGTTTGCAGGGCTGGAGTTTGAGGAACTTCCTCTTCTTCTGCAAAGAAAACTTTCTCCATCACCACAAGAAATTTTAGCAGAAAATTAAAAATAAAGTGAAAAATATCAGTTTCCATCTTGAATTGTTGTTGATATAATTTGTATGGCTCTCTTGGAAACATAGAAAAGCATACAGAACATTTTACGTCAGTGTTTAATAAATGTTTTCCATAGTGGACGTTTGAAGAAATTGTCTCCATTTTGTTCTTTATTTCTCTAAATGCTAAGGAAGTGATCTATTGTCAGAGGTAGAGAATGTTACTGTGTACACACTTATCTCATATTCTTTAAAAACACTTTTCCGTCATTGAGAAGACCTATTATTTGCATAATTTTGGTCACAAAACCTCATTTATTGCAATAGAGCCTTAACAACCACGAGGGATTAAAAAAAAAAAAGTATTTTCTGAAAAATGTTTGCCATGTTCTCTTTTTTTTTTAAAACAATCATGGAATTTGAAAAGAAAATGGTTATATGAAAATATTTTATCCTGGAACTTATCTGTTTCTGACTCAGCTGAAGTTGCTACTTTATTATGTTAGATTCTAATTGCATCTTGTTTAAGATAATTGATTTATTTAAACAGACTCAGAAACTGTGAAATGTTAAATTAACCACATCAGACCGATTACTTCAGAAACAAAGTAATTCATTCAGCTGCAGAGAAAGTGACGTGACCCTGAACAGGAAACAGATCCCTTCCTGAACAAAGCAGCTCGAAGCCAGAGCAGCCGAAGTGTTTCTGAGCTCTCATGATGCTGAAAAAGTTTCTCAGCCGAAGCTGCTGCTCCATCTGGGCGATCAGAGAGGAGCTGACATTTGATCACTCTGACAGATGTTCACAGCTGGCAGGAGGGCCGTGAAAACTCTTATTACAAGTCAAGTTTCTGGACAAGGAGGATAAATAAAAACCTTTTGTCTTAGGAACCTGCAGAGCACATTATGAACTTTTTACTGTTTATGTGTGAGTAAAAATGCAACAACAACAAAAACGTTGTTTAAATGCATATTAATGCATGATATTTGAAGAATTATGATTTTTATGTTTTTTGTTTTGGTTAACCATATTTAATAATTTGAAAGATGACTGCATCACAGTTCTCAGCAGTAACATTAACATAAGCATTAAAAGATCATTTTTATATTCTTAAAAGTTTACTATGGAAAAAATAAATCTTATCAGGTATTCAAATATGGTACTGATTCAAAAATAGAGATGTAGTGCTCAACTACAGATTTTTCCAGACAAACATTTCATGACTTTGAGATCACTTTTTAATACATTTATTTATTTCAGTCAGATTTTGTAACTGTGTACAAATAAGTTTTCAGTCTATATTATTGTAAACTGTGGTAATGATCTTTATTTTCCATTCTATTTGGTCCAAAGAGAAAGTTTATCTATCTATCTATCTATCTATCTATCTATCTATCTATCTATCTATCTATCTATCTATCTATCTATCTATCTATCTATCTATCTATCTATCTATCTATCTATCTATCTATCTATCTATCTATCTATCTATCTATCTATCTATCTATCTATCTATCTATCTATCTATCTATCTATCTATCTATCTATCTATCTATCTATCTATCTATCTATCTATCTATCTATCTATCTATCTATCTATCTATCTATCTATCTATCTATCTATCTATCTATCTATCTATCTATCTATCTATCTATCTATCTATCTATCTATCTATCTATCTATCTATCTTCGTTTATCGTCCGTTTTCCCGATTCCGGGGTGGGACGTTGCTTCTTTGTCGCCAAGTTTTTGACGCCAGATTAGGCGGTCAGTTGCGTCCAGTTCATTGAGGTTCAACGCTTTCAGATCTTGTTGAATTGTTTGCGCCCAGGTCTTTTTCGGACGGCTTTTGGGACGGGTGCCAGGTACTTCAAGACTTGCAATAGCAAATATAGCACTGTTTTCACTTTGTTTAACATGACCGAACCACCGCAAACGTGTCGCCGGCATGCGTCCTCAATCACACATAAGCCAGCTCGACGCAGGATTTCAGTTGATTGGATGTGATCTTTAAGACTAATGTGTTGCACCCATCGAAGCATTTTCATGTCGGTTCGGTGAAGTTGCTGTTCGAGTTTTGTTGTCATTGGCCATGTTTCTGCGCCATACAACAGCACGGGACGTATCACTGAGCCATAGAGTCTTGAACGTATAGTAGTGGGATGTCGCGCCGCATCAGTATAGAAGCGAGTAGATGCCATTTATTCCACGCCACATGTATACGTGCCCGAACGGCAGCTTCGGCTGTTCCAGTACAGTCCAACACATCCCCTAGATATTGAAACGACTTGACTGTTTTGCCGCCAACGGCTCCAATTGTATTGTTGCGTTGTACTTGTTGTCGTGGATTGATGCAAGTAGGACAAACGAAATTGGTTGCTTTTGACAATGGACCAATTATTTTTGAACAATGTTTGTGACACCACTGTTGGCACTGTTGACACATGATTGAATTGCTGCCCACACCAGCTTTGCAAACTGAACAGGGCCAATGACCAGTGGGTGTGGATTCGACGATTCGCCAGTGTTCATCGCTTTTGTTTTGTCAATGTTGACTTTGAACCCATGGTCGGTGAGTCGAGCGTTCCATTCTTCAAACATTCGCGCCGCGCTCTGTTCTGATGTGGCTGTAAGAACAGTATTGTCTGCGTACATCAGATTCCAAATGTTATCAGTGCGTATCGACTTTGTGATTTCTTCCATTACTGTGATAAATAACAGTGGGCTGAGTATCGAGCCTTGGTCAACGCCAATGTCGAACGCATCCGTATTCCCAACCATTGTGTTGATGAATGTCTTGGCATTTGTGTACGTTGCCATGACTAGACGAATAAGATATTCAGGAACGTTTTGTTGATGTAGACTCCAGCTGATTGCTTCACGGGGAACTCAATCGAAAGCTTTTTCAAGATCCACAAAAACATGTGATAATCGTTGATGTTTTGTCAGATATTTCTCTTGTAGTTACCGGATGATGTGAATCGCATCGATGGTAGATTTCCCAACCATAAAGCCAAAGAGAAAGTTTAGAACAAATCAAATGTTTTTATTTTGTTTCTTCCAAATTATAACAATAACTGCATTCCTAATTTGACATTCTATTTATTGGCTGTCTAGTGCGTGTAGCTGTATTTTAATATCTGTTAAATTATTTTTTTTTTTTACTTTATTAATCAACCAAACTTTACTTTTTACTCTGTATTGCATAAAAAATGACAACTTTTTATATAAAAGCAAAAATCGAATTTTGTCTTTACAAGTTCGTGGAGTCAGACTAACCAGATTCTGTGGATGTTAAGATAAATTTTACTTTTTTTATTGTACATGCTCTCTGAAGATATTTTTCCTTTCTGTCAAGAATGAGCTGACCATGACACTTTCATTCCCATGAATCCTCCACTCTTTGACTTCAGCAGTGTGTATAAATATTCTGAGAACACCAGCAGGTGTTTATTTCTGTGGACTCCAGAGGCACAATGGAGCCCAGAAGCTCATGGCGCAGACTTGGATCACGTCCCTGAGGGTAAAAATAGCCGTCTGACCCACGGTGTTATCACCCACTTTCCCACAACGAAACCCCTTCTGGCAGTTTTCACCGCCTGCCCATTTCATTTCCCACCACGTTTGATGTTTTGAAAGTTTATTAAGATTCACATTTCTGTTGAGCTGGATCTGTTTATAAAGACAAGCTTTCTTAAAGCTCCCACATTTAAACTATTCATACTTCACCCATTGCTAATCAAGGAAAAGGAAAATGTGCATCATGTTCACACTAAAATCAAACCATATTTTTATATGTGGTCAGTGTGGAGGATTTGCATGACTATAATGGTTTTGTTTTACTGTTTCATTCAGAACATCATATAAATAATGAATCCTCTTCATACACCAAAGTTAGGGATGGAGTTCCTCAGAGTTCAGTGCTTGGACCAATACTATTTACTTTATACAGTACCGGTATATGCTTCCATTAGGCAATGTTATTAAACATCATGGGATAAATTTTCATTGTTATGCTGATGATACAGTTGTATTTGTCCATGAAACCCAATGAAGAAAAATGGTTACTTAGATTACAAACATAAAAACCTGGTTGACCCTTAATTTTCTGCTCAGACAAGACTGAGTTTGTTTTAGGACCTGAGCATTTTAGGAATAAATTTTGCAGTCTTTCACTTCCTCTGCATGGTTAATATGGCCTCCATTTCTAAAGTTGAAAATATTGGTGTTATTTTTTATTAGGATATGTTTTTTAACTCCACATTAAAAACCTTACCAGAACCACTTTCCTCCACCTATGTACTTGTACAAGGTAATATGACCAAAGTTAGAAATGTCTTGTCAGCAAATGATGCAGAAAACTGGTCAATGCATTTCTCACATCTAGACTGGACTATTGCAATCGTTTGTTATCTGAGTGTCCAAAAAACGCCTATTTCCATTTAGCTGAAATGCAATTAGTCTGAACAGTGATCATATACCACGTTTCATCAGTTGCATCTGGTAACTTTGCATGATGAAAATATTTAGATATCACAGCAAAATATATCAGTAAAAACTAATTTAAAATACGGCTGTATATAAAAGTCAATAAAAGGCAGATCAGAATCAGATCAGAATCAGAATTTCTTTATTGACATTGCCATTGCACCAAGGCACAATACAACATGATTGAATCACGCACATTCGTCTTAAGATGGGCCGAGTGCATGAAGCCGCAGCCTTACGGCGCAGCCACAATCTTAGATATGAAAAAAGGGTAGATAACATGAGGATAGGTGGTGGTATTACAAAAAAGATCTTTCACACCTTGTCTGTTTGGACACTGTATGAGAAATCAAAAAACTCTACCAGAAAGCATAGTTAAGACAAATCACATATGCATTTGAGGTAGAGGCAGTGAGATTTAGTCCATAAGCCTTTTTCAGATAGCAACAGTTCTGTTGATGTTACCAGCCGGCACCTCTGATAAGCGCTCACAGAAAGTTCTCCGGGGAGGGGGTGGGTTATGCGATAGGTAGATGCAGCTGGTGTCCTCAGTAGCTCATGTCTCAGGAGAAATTTGATATCCAGCCTTTCCAAGGCTGTTTGGGAAGTCAGATAGAGATAACATAAATATTTTTCACTTAAGGCAGACAGTGTAATTTCCTGCAGCCTTGAGTCCTGCTGGACGATCTAATCCAATATGATCCAATTGTGGGAACCTTTCACTGATCCAAGCTATGATTCCTCCTCCAGATGTTGCCACCACAGCGTCCACGAGTCCCAAGCCCTGTGGGTGTTCTGCGATTCTCAGAGATCGCGTCCACCTCTTTCCTCTCCCTGCGTGGCCCTTTGTCTTGTCTGCAGTTCCTCGGCACTCATCTCTCGAACGCAAAGTGATTATGGATTTGGATAATGGGCGATCAACTCTGTTAACAAGATATTTTTTCTACAAAGAGTCAAGGTCTGGGAGAGCCAGCTGCCCATCACAGACGTACCCTGGCAGTTACGTGATGGATTCTGGAGGCGAGTGAAAGGTCAAGTGTCTGTCAGTCCTGTCTGTGGACGATGTATATACTGTAATTGGATTTATGATGGAAAAGCTTTACTGTTTGGCTTCGTGGAGCACTGTTCTATCGGAATTTGAGACAATTGGATTGGATCGCCCATATAGACACTCAAGGCTACAGGAAAAGTAAACTGTCTGTCTGAAGAAAAACAAGAACCAAGGCTTATCTAATCTGGCTACAAACAGCCTTGGGATGTGAGCGCTTCCAGGACAGCTGGCTGAAAACATCACAGAACTATGGCTGAATCTGAATGAGGCGCACAAATTTCTCCTGGGTCATGCGTGACCGAGGGATCCAACTGCATCTGTCGCCCCCCACCCCACCCCTCCCCGGAGAACTTTCTGTGTGCGCTTATCAGGAAAGCAGCTGGCTGTAAAACATCACAGAACTGTGGCTGAATCTGAATGAGGCTCATGGACAAATCTCACCGCTTAGACCTCAAAATGCAAATGTGATTTGTCTTAAATGTGTGCTTGCTGGTAGAGTTTTTTGATGTCTCGTATGGTGTCCTGTAGGGGTTGAACGAGTACATAATTTTTAACCTCGACATTAACATAAAAAAACTCGAACGACGCTTGAGTAGCCGATGACGTCACAGTGTCTTACGATGCAAAATAAATAAATAAATATAAATGCCTAAAAACGTCTTTACAAAAAGAAAAAAAAGACCAACAAAGCATTGGGAGCATTTATTATGCTCCTATCATTTATCATACTGCACATAAGTCACAGGAAAAACAAAACTATTAGTTATATTAATAATATTAAAAGTGAAAGTATAAGGCGATGAAAACCGAAACTTAAAAACAAATGGGGCCACAGCCACACCGTACCACCGCCTGCAGCTGTGCAATTTAGGTTTACTTTTAGAGATTGTGTTTATAGATTTTTGGTAGCTCTAGAGAGATGAATATTTGTTTTTTTTTGTTTGTGAAACGAGAGAAAGGAAGCCGTTTCGGCCGTGTTATAATATGGGACCTGCATTGCAACACTGCCCTCTGCTGTCACAATCTACTACAAAGAAAGTCAACACGAAGTAGCGCATTTTATAAAATTATAAACTGTTTTACCTTTTTGACAAGACGGCCTGCTCCATTAACATCCGTGCGCACACAGGAATCCATTTTGTAGCGTCTACTAAAAGCTAAAAGCTGCCCCGCGCGCTGTGAAATGTGAAATGTGACGTCACTACGGGTACCCGAGGTGGACAAAAAAGCCTCGATAGAAGTCAAAGCACTCGAGCTGTCGAAAACTCGGGTACTCTGTTAATGCACTAGTGTCCTGAAAGACAAAATGTGATATATCTTTTTTGTAATACCACTATTACCCTCATGGTTCTTCCTTTTTCACACCTGTAACCTTCATCCCGATACGGATGAGAGAGGCCGCGCTTAAAGACAAAATGTGATATACATTCTGATGTCTCATATGGTGTCCTGATAGCAGCAGCTTCACACACGTAGTCCCCTTCAGGATGACTGTGCGTACATATTCACTCTGTACTGGTGCAAACTTGTGCAATGTTAATAAAAGTACTCTGACTCTGACACCTTTCGGATTAGCTCGTAAAGCAGCTGATTTATTGAGGTCACGGCACGGATCACACTCTCACTTTGACTCGGGAGCTTCGACATGGCATTAATCGCTGCTGAAGTCTTCCTCATTTTCCGATAGAACAGTCCTCCACAAACGCTGAAAAGCAAAGCGCCTGCGATCATAAATTCAGTTATGTACATATCTTCCACGTCCTCCACAGATAGGACTGACAGACACATCACCTTCCATTCACCCCAGGAATCCATGACGTATCCCACAGAGTGCGTCTGCGAAGGGCAAGCTGGTTCTCCTGGCCCTTGCCCTTTTGTAGAAAAAATATTGTCAACAGAGTTGATCGTCCACGAAACCAAATCCATAATCAATTTGCGTTCGAGAGAGAGTGCCGAGGAGCTGCAGACAAGACAAAGAAGCCACGCAGGGTGAGGAAAAGTTGGGGCGGGAAGGAGAGAAGGAGAGAAGCTTGCTGCCTCGTCCAGAGCCGGAAGTGAAAGATGTAAGGGACCGAAAGACTATAGTTGAATGCTGAGCTTGAGTACTGAAAATAATTATAAATATATTTGGGGCGTGGCACCTATTTTACGCATGGTTTTAGTGACTAAAATAAGTGAATGGCAGGTGAGTGGCCGATGACAAACTACAACCAGAAAAATATAAAACAACAAAATGTCAGAGTCAGCAGAAAAACATAGAAGGCAAAGCTAAAGGCAACAAGAACCCAAACTGTGATGGATCCAACAGCCTGATATGAAACCAAGATACTGCCTTCTGACAAAAACACGATTTATTTTGTACTTTTATAAATAAATAAAAAACAACAACAAAAAACACTTCTTTGCACATCTCTATTATGATTCAAGTGGTTTAATTTTCATCTCCAAACACCCTTTTCCACCTGCTGAATCACATCAGGAGCCTCATGTTTTGTTGCCTTGTCTGCATTTTAAATTGTAAAAAAATGTTTCACCCCCTCGCGTCATTTAGTTCTTTAATTAACTCCATTAAGAAGAGAATTGCAAATGAAACGGAGTTGTTTGTTTAAGTCTGTGTGCTATAATGATGGTGATTACTGCACATTTTAGATGCCCTGATTGGAACAATTAGTGGAGAGAGAGCGGGATCACTGACCCATTTTCCACTTAAACGGAACATCGACAGCAAAATTCATTCAAACCAACAGAGAGAAACAATCAAACTCCTGCAAAGGCATTGAGAAATATGATGCAAACACATCATTATGGCATTTCCCTGAAGCTTTAGTGTGTCGTCAAAAGACACGGATAAAACGCAGCGTAATGATGTCATTTTCGCTCTGTCGTTCCCTGTCTTCTGCTTCCATTCATCAGCAGGATTTTTTAATCTTTTGAATATGATGATGGTTTCTTCACTTGTGCAGAAAACATTCGGCCTGTTTTCTAACTCTAGATGTCTTTCCACTAAACAACCACCAAGTATGTTTCAATTAGAGCCAATTCATCACGATCACCGCAGAACAAAAAAAGTTAAATCATTTTAAGAGAAGCCTGCAAACCTTTGATCACAGCAGAGTTCCCTAATGTGTTTATGACTTCCCATATGAGTGTAACGTACTTGCCGCCGTAAACGTTGCACTGCCGTATAAGTCGCATCAGCAAAAATATGTCTAATAAAGTGGAAAAAATCTAAATATGTCGCTTCGCCGTATAAGTCGCATCTATTATGCATCACCACTGATGAGTTGCTTTTGTTACGCGTCACCTCTGACCACCCAGAAACGTTAACACTGAAAAACAATTGTTTATTTGCTCGCAATTATAGCAAACGTGTGTCTCAGTTGAACTTTTCCTTAATAAATGCACTTTGACGGCCAAATCAGCTGCATTTCAAAAGCCAATACAGGAGCGCGCAGAGGGAGGACTCACTGTGCATTTCTTCTAAATTTAACAAGATAACCACCTAAAAGCAATTATTTGTTTGCTCGACTTTATAGCAAAGGTGTGTCTCAGTTGAACTTTCATTTAATGGTCAAATCAGCTGCATTTCGCCGCTCCGCCCAGGCGAAATGCAGCTGATTTGATGTTTGCTCCAGGAGTTCTGGAGCAAGACGAAGGTGGCTTAGTATGGCAAGCCAAGTGGCTCATTAATAGCCACTTTTACCTATTAATGAGACACTTGGCTTGCCTTAATACTCGAGGGCCCTTTAGTGGCTGAAAATGGTAGTGTTCAATATTTTCTAAGTCAGAATGAATTAAATCGTCAGATCTCAGCCCAAAATTGGTTATACATACGGGAAAAAACCATAAATAAGTCACTTCGCTGTATAAGTCACAGGGTATGCAAATGTATGCAAAAGGGTGTGACTTCAAAAAGTACGATATTTATCCTCAACCTTTCTGGTGGTTTGTCTTTGGATTTCTTTACAGCCTCCAACACGACTTGAATAAATCAGAGTGGTTTTCTTCTGGATGAACTTTCTGCCTCAGTGTTTCCTAAGAGACAAATGAATCAAAGCGTTACAACTATTTTACGCAAATGAAACCATTTCTCTGATGCTTGTACATAAATTGCTGGTACACCTTGTTCTCTGTCCTGCTTGCCTCTGGAGCGTGCATCTGTATGTGAGCACAAGTGTGTTGCTGTAGCTGCATCTCGTTGGCCCTGATGCTGCTGAAGCTTTCAGAAGTTTAAAAAATCGTTCCCTCTTTGTGTTCGCTCACCGTCAACACTTTATTAAACAATGAGTCCTCTGGAGGCTAATTGACTCGAACACTTGTTAACGTATTTAAAGTTTTCATTGTGAAAGCTAAAGCGTTTCTCTGAACGCTCAGCCTCCGTATCATCTGAGAGGCTGCTACACATTCTGGCTGTGGAGCTGTATCAGCCTGCAGATGGCAGGAGGTCAAACAGCTTGTGGGCAGAACGAGAGAGATTACTCATGAAACTTAAACATGTTTTTTTTCTTCTTCTATAAAAAAAAACAGAGGAGTGAGACTCCAGTGAGTGTCTCACCACACGCTGCACCGTCTCCCTGTGGCAGACAGACAGACTGACAGACAGGCAAACAGACACAGAGCTAGGATGGATTAGATGTGGTAGCAGCTGAGAGTCCTCCTCACTGCATACTCTGTGTGACGTAGTGCTGGGCGATATGGAAAAAATCATATATCACGATATGGACTTTTTTATATCGCAATAACGATATATATCACGATATAACAATTAATTTAGTATTTGGTTTGTGTTGTGGTTTGGTTGTGTTGGTTGTGTTGGTTGTGTTGGCGTCGGGCGAAGGAACGGCCTTGTGACAAAGTTTGCAGATTACCGTTTTCTGCTCCGTGTCAGACTTCTTGAATCCAAAATGTACCCAAATAACAGACGTTCCCCCTCTTTTTGGTAAAAGTTCTTCTTCTTGGGCTGCCTGTGCAGCTGTTTCTCCTTGTTGTGACACCGGCTTCATGCCCCTGCGTCTCCATTGCTCTCGAGTTTAACAACGTAAAGCATGTGTCGCAAACCCGCGCGTGCGTCAAACACAAAGCAGCGCCGTCATGTCGCAAAACCACAATATGAAGCTTCTTTGCGCAAGTTATTTTTTTATTCTTATTTATCACATATATAAACTGAGTTTAAGCAAAGTGACAACACCAATACATTTCATCGTAACCTACTTTATTTATTTGCATGAAGAATGGTGATAAGTCTATATTCAATAATTATAGACCAATTTCCTTACTACCACAATTTTCTAAAATTCTTGAAAAATTATTTGTGATTAGATTAGACAAATTTCTTGATGACTATAACATTTTAACCAACAGCCAATATGGTTTTAGATCTAAAAACTCTACTTCTATGGCTCTTATGGAATTGACAGAACAAATTTCCACTGCTGTTGATCAAAAGCAACACTGTGTGGGTTTATTTGTTGATCTAAAGAAAGCTTTTGATACAGTTGATCACACTATTCTCCTCGAGAAGTTAAATAAATATGGTATTAGAGGACAGACCTTGAAATGGGTATCTAGCTATTTGGAGGACAGAAGTCAATTTGTACAGATAGACAATACCAGATCAAAACTCAACAGAATCACATGTGGAGTCCCTCAGGGTTCTATACTGGGACCTAAACTTTTTATTTTGTATATAAATGATTTGGTAAAAGTGTCTGGTATTCTAAGGTGTGTTCTTTTTGCTGATGATACCACCTTCTTTTATTTTGGTTATGATTTGAAACAAATGTTTGAGTTGTTAAAAGAGGAGATCTCAATATTACAAACTTGGTTTAGTTTAAATAAGTTATCATTAAATTTAGATAAGACTAATTATATGTTATTTAGCAAAAATAAAATAGATACATTTTCTATCAAAATTGATGGTGTTGAACTAAGTAGAGTGGATGAGGTGAAGTTTTTGGGTGTAATTGTTGATGAGAGATTGTCGTGGAAACAGCATGTAAATTTTGTTAAAACTAAGTTATCTAAATCTATTGGCGTATTGTATAAACTAAAGGACTTGTTAAATGATAGGGCTCTCTATTTGCTATATAACTCAATTTTTGTTCCACATTTAATTTATTGTGTGGAGGTTTGGGGTAAAGCCTGTACAACTATAACAAATTCTATTTTTATTTTGCAGAAAAGAGCGGTGAGAATTATTGCTAGAAAGCCTTATCGTCATCCATCAAATGTATTATTTAAACAACTCAAATTATTGAAATTTCATGAATTGGTAGATTATAATATTTTGTTAGTAATGCATAAGGCTCATAAGACTGTGCTACCCACAAATGTTCAAATGTTTTTCATTAAGAGAGAAAGCCGTTACAGTTTAAAAGGAACTGAAATATTTGTTAAACCTAGATATAGGACTAGTTTGAAGGGACGTTTTATTTCGAATAAGGGAGTGGAATTGTGGAATGTTTTGGAAAAAGATGTTAAAGATGTAAACTCTGTGATGAAATTCAAAAAAATTATCAAGTCTAAATTGCTAGCAAAATACTAAAGATTCAAGTAATGCATCCTAATCTATTTGTTGATTATTGAGTGTGAAATGTTACTAAATTGATCTGTTGTTTTTGGTAGTTAATTGTTTGAATTGATTGTTTGTAAATTGTTTGTTTTGTTTTTTTTTTGGTAAAAAAGGGGCAGACAAAATAAGAAAATTTTCTTCTTTCTGCCACCTTTCATTTTATGTATTTTGATTTTTTTTCTCATATTTATGAAATGGGTTTTTTCCATTATCTTTTATGTTGTTTTTCTTAAATATGTAAAATGAATAAAACTTTAATAAAATAAATAAATAAATAAATAAATAATAAAATTAATTTATAAACGATAGAGACGATAGAAGGCAAGTAGCACGATAGACACGTTTCTATAGTCCTCACGATATATATCGTCATATCGCCCAGCACTAGTGTCACGTCACATGAAGTTTGACCAAAATGGCTACTTTAGTCCCTTCTCAGCATAAGATGATTTCAGTTATCAGGCGGCGGGTGATATGCATTCCTTCTGAGCCAAACCTTTGTTCTTTCTAAGACTGTGGCTGATCGTCTTGTGTGTGTTGATGGTTTCTGCACAGCCTCTCTGACAACTCGTCTTAAAGCTTTGTCTTTGGAATGTAAATTGCCTCCAGAGACTTGCAAATGTCTTACCCTAATATACAGTATATGACTCAGTGTCTGCTGTCCCCCCCAACGTTAATGAAAACATTTACACAAATGAGACAGGGGCACAGCAAACACAAGACGGAAGGAGATACATGCCCTCACTAGAGCGTCTCATTTATATAAGACACCACTCATTCTTATATTATGGTGAATAAAATTATTCTGCATCATATTTCATGATTTTGCTTCTCAGTTTGTTCTAATAGTGTTCCCTTGGCGGCATAAATGTTTTAATTTGAAAGAGACGGATGGATGCAAACCAGGAGGTATGCAGGAGATGTTATAATAAAAGTTTCTAACATAAGCTAGAAGAAGAGAGTGAAGCATGCCTGTTTTAATTTACAGGTAGTCCTCGGGTTACGACGGTCTCGAGTTACGACGTTTCGTGGTTACGTCACGCATCTCCCATGAAAAAAATATAAAATAAATAATAATAATATTTTGAATTTTTTTTTTTTTTGAAAAGTTGAGTTCCAGTTACTTCCGGTTTGACGGCGCAGAAGCAGGAGCTTGACGGCAGAAAAGCAGCGGAAAAACACAGAAAGACCCGCTCTGGACGGAGCTTCACGGCAGAACCAGCAAAGCAGTGGACAAGTACAGGCGGAGATTAAACGCTCTGGACAGAGGTTGACGGCGGTTTTACAACGGAATACGGCAGATGGACCGAGCTGACGGCGGTTTTACGTCGTAAACAAATATTGGATGGACGGACGGAGGTAGGCCACCATACAGCAAGCTAGTTAGCCAGCTCCTTTTATGTGAATGGAGCCTGCTAGCAAGGAGGGAGGAGGGAGACAGCGCAATTCAACTTGCTCCTTCGTCTTTAAAAACTGTGTTAGGATAGGCTAAGTGCTTGGTAACTGTACAGTACTGTATAGTACATGTATATGGGGCAGTATGTATGTATGTTCTGACTTGCGTCGAAATTCCGGTTACGACGGAGCGTAGGAACGGACCTCCGTCGTAAGTCGAGGACTACCTGTATTCAAGAACAACAAGCAGAGGCGGTCCGTCCTCTGAGCGAACTGTGCGCCGCACAGGGCGGCCTCCAGCAGGGGGCGGCATAAGAGGAGACGCCGCTCCTCGTTTTTAAATTAAAAAAAAAATCTTTTACAACTTTTGTTTTTAACAACATATAACACAGAACACCACTACCGCGCTGCTCCTGGGCCGCCCCGCCCTTCATTTATTCACGTCATCAGTTTATCACCGCAGCAGCTGCTGGGGTGCGCCGTGCACCTCCTCCACTTTTACTTTCGTTTTTGTTACGTGCCCGGAGGTGACACTGCGTACGGTCAGGGGAAAGATGGAACGGGCGGCCGTGGCGTAGTGGTAATGGCAGTCGTCTCCCGATCGGAAAGTTGGCGGTTCGACTCCCGGGACCCGCACCATGTGTCGTTGTGTCCTTGGGCAAGACACTTAACCCTGAGTTGCTCCCGGTAGGACTGGAAAGCACCTTGCATGGTAGTCTGCCGCCACCGGTTTATGAATGTGTGTAGCATTCAATATATGTGTAGCACTTTGAGATTTTCAGTAATGAAAAGTGCGTTATAAATTGAATTTATTATTTATTATTATTATTATTAGAAAAAGGAGGGTGGTGCAGAGAAGAGAAGGATTAAAAAGAGAAAGATTCTGGAAACAGACGCAGCTAAATGTACAAACAACACGTGAGACATGATGTTGAACTTTGCTGCAAAACACAGTTCAAGTTAATTATCAAGTCAATGAATTTTGTGGTGTGTGGCATTGTGACATAACATACTGTTATGTCATTTAAATAATATTACATGAGTTTGGTGAAGACCTGCTCTATATGAAAAGTGCCCTGAGATGTTAGATGATTCATCCCTTTAATGAAACTGGCCTGAATTGATCATAAGGCTTTGTAAAAAGGGGAGATTTGTTTTTTATGACAATTTTTAAAATGTGATTTTAGTGCCAGGATCAGAGAGTGATGAGGGGATTGTTCATGTCAGTATGAAGGAACAGGTGAGCTGTTCTAACTGTGTGTGAACAAGCATTAGTTCCAATATAAACTCTTTCTAAATGACAGCAGTGACTCATTATATTTTATCATTAAAAGTAATAATAATAATAATAATAATAATAATAATAAACTTTATTTGTATAGCACCTTCCTACAATGCCTTGCATTGACCAAGGTGCTTAACAGGATAAAAAGATGAATAAACTGGAACAATAAATCAGTGAAAATAGAATAAAAAACAACAGTAATAAAAGAAGGCAATGGAAATAAAAATGCTACATACTAAAATACCAAAAGTAATAAAAGTTACACACTGAAAGCTTTTTTGAACAAGTGGGTCTTCAGTCTGGTTTTGAACAGAGTCAGATCAGAGGTGGCACGCCTCTGTAAAAGTAAGATAATAAAGCCCACAATGAAAGGGAATAGTATGAAAGTAATGAAATAAAACTGCATATTTTACCATTGAAAATATATTAATTAGTTAAGTCAAAATGTGTTTTCCATATCAAATGTACTAAAGCTTTACAGATTATTGTCCTGATGCAGGCTCAGTAAATGTAGTCCTCTGGACAGATTCTTCTCACTTCTTCAGTCTGAGGAGCTGTGACAAACTCAGTCATCTTTCCTCCTTGAGAGGAACGATGGTTGAGAGAGGAGTAAAGGAGGCCATCTTTGTGAAAAGAAACCGTCCATCATTGGAGGTGGAGGCCTCTGTGTTCAACTGTCCCCCTCTTACAATGCTGTTATTGCCAGTATCTTATGTTCATATAAAATATTTGATAATGTTCTTATGGAAACATTTATTGAATAGGTTATATATGTAGGTAAAACTAGATGTTGAACAACCCGTTAAAATACACCGCCGTTGGGGTTACTCACACAGGGCGCCAAATAGGCTAGGACCGCCACTAACGACAAGTATTTGATTCAATTTGGATTTTTTTTAATTTTTTATAATCGCCATAATTATTCAAATATTTAGCTTTTTGGACCCCATTTTTTTCTAGGTGAAATTATGAAATATCTACTAACAGTTGAAGAGCCTGTTCTTGTGTGAACGTTTAGGAGCAGTTCTCTGCTGCCCCCCTCCACACACACACACACACGCGCCCACACACACACACACAGTTTTTCCTCTGATGTGCACATCAGTGCAGCGACCATCATGGGTTTCTTCTTGTCTCAGGAACAGAACATTGGGTCCTTTATGCCGACCCAAATGTAATGAAGCTCTTGGAAACAATGCCTGCTAATGCTCCCTGACATTAAAGCCACTGCAGGCTTTACACTCACCTGCTGTGTCGTTTTCGTTTTGCCTCTTTATTGAAGCTCCAGAGGGAGTTTTGTGAGCTGCACTAAAACACTCTGACACTATTTCTGCTTGATGAGGCCTTTTTTTTTTCCACAGAAAAATGTCTTCAGTAACTGAAATAAACTGATGAAGTTGTGATGAATGAAAATGATTCAAGTTCATGACGTCTGGTGGATTTTTTTTTATTAACTGATTCACGCTGTCTGTATCCTGTTGAGTCAGAGATACTAAAGAAGCATCAACTCAAACAAATAACTGAGTTTAACTGTTATTATAAGGAGACCTTTCAGACCACAACCTGCGACTCTGATCCCTCTGCGACTTTAACCAAAAAGAATACTCTACAGCTGCAATGGGGGGGCAAGCCCTCTAATGCAGGGGTCTGCAACCTGTGGCTCTGGAGCCACATGCGGCTCTTTGGTCCTTCCGCAGCAGCTCTTTCAAGCTTTGACCAAAACTGACATAAACTGAATTATATTGGATGTTACACCCACAACAAATTAGCTGTTTTCCTGTGTATACTAGTACTAATACACATATACCCCTTTTAACTTTATGCTTTATTTCTTCAAAGTAGAATACTCAATTTCTCCACACACAAAAAAAATCACATATGCCTGCACAGTTTGTTGCTTTAGTTTAAAAAAAATAGGCAAAAACAAATGTGTATATAATATATACAGTATTCTTTACAAGAATCCAGTGTTATGTACTTGTGACATGGATATGGACACCAGTGACCCCCTGCAACCCGAAAAGGAAGAAGCGAGTAAAGATAATAGATGGCTGGCTGGATAGATGGATGGATGGATGGATGGATGGATGGATGGACTGACTGATGGATGGACTGACTGATGGATGGATGGATCGAATCCAGTCTGTTATTGTCTCAAAATGTTAAAATATTAATAAATTATAACAATCATTGGATTATTTTCGTTTTATAATTTTACGCCTACTGACCAGAAAAGCCCACTTTAACAAATTTTTTAGGTGCCCATGGGCCACCAGTTGAAAATGACAACTGTATCAAGTTTTGAGGCTCTGGACGCNTTCATGACGTCTGGTGGATTTTTTTTTATTAACTGATTCACGCTGTCTGTATCCTGTTGAGTCAGAGATACTAAAGAAGCATCAACTCAAACAAATAACTGAGTTTAACTGTTATTATAAGGAGACCTTTCAGACCACAACCTGCGACTCTGATCCCTCTGCGACTTTAACCAAAAAGAATACTCTACAGCTGCAATGGGGGGGCAAGCCCTCTAATGCAGGGGTCTGCAACCTGTGGCTCTGGAGCCACATGCGGCTCTTTGGTCCTTCCGCAGCAGCTCTTTCAAGCTTTGACCAAAACTGACATAAACTGAATTATATTGGATGTTACACCCACAACAAATTAGCTGTTTTCCTGTGTATACTAATAGTAATACACAGAATAAAGTGTACCCCTTTAACTTTATGCTTTTTCCTGTGTATACTAATAGTAATACACAGAATAAAGTGTACCCCTTTAACTTTATGCTTTATTTCTTCAAAGTAGAATACTCGATTTCTCCACACACACAAATAAAAAATCACATATGCCTGCACAGTTCGTTGTTTTAGTAAAAAAAAAAATAGGCAACAACAAATGTGTATTTACAAGAATCCAGTGTTATTGTGACACGGATATGGACGCAGTGACCCCCTGTAACCCAAAAAGGAAGAAGCGAGTAAAGATAATAGATGGATGGATGGATAGATGGATCGAATCCAGTCTATTATTTTGTCTCAAAATGTAAAAATATTAATAAATGGTAACAGTCATTGGATGATTTTAGTTTTATAATTTTACGCCTACTGACCAGAAAAGCCCACTTTAACAAATTTTTAGTGGCCCATGGGCCACCAGTTGAAAATGACAACTGTATCAAGTTTTGAGGCTCTGGACGCATTTAATTTAGTGAACAAATGGGGCAGAAATTGCTCTTTTGATCATAAAGGTCGCAGACCCCTGCTCTAATGCATGTCTCCCACTAACTTATTGAGGAACCACTATAGGGATTAAATTATCAAGCCATTCTCCATACCTCTGAAAAACATGAGTTACGTGCTTTTAAATAAAACAAATGTATCAGTGTTCAGAATATTTGGGATCTAACAAGGAATACATCCTGAAAATTGTCTGTGACGGATAAGATTGTTAATTACATATACTGTAGTACGTATCTTTTTGACATAACATTGGTCTGAGGTCAACGTGATGAAATGTCACAAAGAGCCAGACTCAGCAGTTTGACTGTTTGCATCTCTTGAAACAACAGTCAGATCAACCAAAGTGAGCGGTGCTGATGTGTAAAATATTTGTCAGATGCAAATGAAATGCTAAAGTTTGGATCATTCCTAATTTCTGAAGAACTGGTTGACATAAACCAGGGTTTGGCAGAAATGAATTTACATAAAGGTGGTAATGAGGAAATATGAGGCTGAGATCGCACGATCATCAACTTTTTGTTGTAAAAACATATTTTCAAGGTGAGTGAAGTCAGTATGATCTGAAGTGAGCAGGTTTCTTTTAAATATAAGGATAAATACTTGCAAAGTTTCTTTTCTGATTTGATTTTTTCGTCTGTGGCATTTATGAAGAACAAATAATTTCATTAACCTGATATTAATGCTTTATTCTCCTCCAAATGTGCAGTGGAGTCTGTTATTTTGCCTAAATGAACTTGGACCCCAAATGATGAACATAACAAGACTTTATAAAAAATATACTGTATATATTAAAAAAAACTTTAATTAGCAGTTCTCCAATTCAAACCCTATGATTAAAAATTGGTGACAACATGCTAGAGCTTCAGACAAACATGGTGGCGTCTCAGAATTTAAAATAGGAACGTTTCAACGGGAAACGTCACAAATCTCTGATGATATCGAACAGATCCTCCCTCCCTGGTCAACGTCAAATCTACGACACTTCCAACAACTCATAAAAGATCTCCGCCACACACATCCCACTCATATCGCAGGACACAAGGACTTTGGTGAGTATAAACCTTAAATATTAACCTGTCTGCACGAGTTGATATTAAACGGTTTAATCCAACAAAGTTTATTTTCCATCAAAGCTTGTAAAACTATAACAAACTCTATTTTTATTTTACAGAAGAGAGCTGTGAGAATTATTTCTAGAAAACCTTATTGTCATCCATCAAATATATTATTTAAACAACTGAAAATGTTTTATGATTTGGTGGACTATAATATTTTGTTAGTAATGTATAGGGCTCATAAGAATATGCTCCCTCAAATCTTCAAATGTGTTTCGTTAAGAGAGAAAGCTGCTACAGTCTAAAGGGAACTGAAATATTTGTAATGGTATAGGACTAGTTTAAAGGGACGGTTTATTTCAATAAAGGGAGTGGAATTATGGAATGTTTTGGGAAATGATGCTAAAGATATTAACTCTGTGACTAAATTTAAAAAAAATTATCAAATCTAAACTGTTAACAAACTACTAAAGCCTTAGTTAAGCATCTAATTTACTAGTTATCGTTGATTGTGAAAATTACTCTTTTCATCTGTTATTTCTGGAAGATTATTGTTTGAACTGATTGTTTGAAATTGTTTTGTTTTTGAGAAAAAAAGGGGCAGACATAATAAGAATTATTCTTCTTTCTGCCACCTTTCATTTTATGTGTTCTTTCTTTCACATATTTATGTAATGTTTTTTCTTTTTTTATGTTTTAATGTCAAATGAATAAATTTAATAAAATTAAAAAAAGTAATTAAACAAATGTGAGTTTAATAAGAGCGTAAAGGCCTCCATGTTTCAATGAGGTCACTTGTTTTCATTTACCGTATATAGAGTTAGCTAGACTTTATACATAAAGTTTGTGTCCAAAACTATTAATAAGTTAAAAGGAAGATGTGTAATTCTCAAACGATTTAAAAAGTTTGTTTATTGGACTTTTTTGCATGATTCTGTCCACGCCTTTAAAATCATTTTTTCAGCTTTTGTCTCACGTTTATATCTAACATGAATAAATCTTCATCAAAAAAAGTATTTTATAAATTTGAAAATGATTTAGCTGTCATTCTGACTCATTCATAAAGTCTGCAGAGACAATTTCATTCATTTGTCACATGCAAATGAAGCAAAAACTTATGAGAAATTAATGATTTCGTTCGGTGTGATTCATACATGTTTGCGGCTACAAACACAAAATCATAAACGTATGAACACGTTTGCATTTTAAGCCAAACGTGCACAAATAAATACATCTAATTCAGGTGAGTCGAGTCACTTTTTCAACTTACAGCCATTTTTCAAGGCTAACACAGTGAAGTGATGAATTAAACAAAATACAGTCTGACTGTGAGTTGTTTATTTCCCCGTCAGAACAAACGCCTGAAGAAAAGCACAACTGATTAGGTCTACAGTCTGCAGGGACGAAGCTCTCTGGAGAAGAGCTGCACTCCTCCGTCAGTGTGATTAATCTCACAGGAGGCAGTTCAGCCGACAGCGAGTGGAGGGAGGTCAGAAACCTCCTCCACGTTAAACCACAGCAGTCCTCCTGATGGGAAGGAGCAGTCTCAGCTTCTGGTCTCCTTATGGGAACTGAGTTTGAAAGGTCTTGCAGTTTCAGATTATTGAAGCTCTCAGAACATAACCAAAAAGCTTGTGGTCATATCTGTACAGCTGAAGACAGAAAATGAGCATAACATGCAGCCAAAAATAAAAAATCAGCTTCATCGCATTTATTTTAATGAATAAGCTTTGAAAAGCTGTAAAACACACTTCCACCATCAATGCTCACCTTCTGAGGGCAAAGTCTGGCTTTTGCTGCTTGAAGCAGCAACTCGCTGCCCTTTTTATTTCTGCTGTGAAAGGGTGGCGCCTGCAGAAGGAGTCTACAGTCAGTTAGACATCCCTGTGCACAGAGAACCACCTTCCCATGAGGGCAGTCCACACCGACACAATAACAAAATAACAGCCCAAGGAGAGGCCCTGCTGGTTTGGAAGCTGTTTTCACTGTCAGACGTCTGCATCTGCAGCCCTTCTGGTCCTACTGAGACCAAACTTCTCTGAGATCAGAAGCAAGAAGTCAAATAAACAACCTTTTGATACGACGGGCTGTTGTTTTACTCAGCTGGGAATAAGTGATCTGTTGTCAACCATCCTTAACTTTCCTTCTTCTCTCATCAGTCTTTTCTTTTCCAGGTTTAGAAACATGGACAGGTCTGTCTCACCGCTCGGCGTGACCTCCAATGTGACTCAGCCTCCATTCAACGCCACAGTGAAGCCGTTCAGTGTGTTTGACGGCTGTGAGCAATACATCGAGGCCGTTCTCTTTGACCTCACCCTTCAGACCATCAACGTCATCGTGGGGATTCCTGCCAACTTACTTGTCATCGCCATTCTCATCCACAATCGTAAAGAACCCTCCACTTCAGACATTTTCCTGGGCTGCTTGGCCTTCATGGACGCCTACTTTGGCACCATGACCCCCCTTAATTTCCTCAACCTCTACCTCTGGCACAGCAAGGAGGTGTGGTCGGCCGTTAAGTTCTCCTTTGGTGTGAAAGACACCAGCGGCCCGTTGTTTCTCTCCTGCATCTGCCTGGACCGCTTCATGGCCGTGCTCTTTCCCTTCACGTTTGGGCAGCTGAAGCACGTCGAGTACAGAGTGAGCCTCACTGCGCTCGTGCTCTTCCTCACCCTCGCCTATTCTGCAGCCAAAATGGTGGGGGGCTTCCACAACTTTGAGAAGGTGTTCACCTACGAGATCCTGGCAGCCTTTGGCTGGATGGTGGTGTGTAACGCAAGCATCCTTCAGGCCCTGAAGAAGTCCCCCAGTGCAGGGAGAGACAGCATGCACCCCATGAAGAAGAAGGCCTTCAAGATGGTGCTCTCCATCCTTTGCATCATCATTTTCAACTACCTGCCACCGGTGGCTCTGTTCCCTTTTGAGGACCATTACTCCCCTGATGTGTTTCGCTGCTACGTGCAGCCTGCAGGCTTTGCTTTCATGAACATCAGCAGCACCATCCAACCACTTGTCCACTTGTCTCGTCTGGAGAAGGTTCCTTTCCTCCCAGAGGCCTGGGTGAACAAAATGTGTTCCTGCATCTCTGCAGGGAGCAGCAAACCTGCATCTGAACAAAACACATCTGCATAGATTAAACTCAAAATAAAATAAAAATACAGAAACAACTGGACTTTATTTGTAACAGAAGACGTTTCGCTTCTCATCCGAGGAGCTTTCTCAATTCAAAGAGAAGAGTTGGAAGTAATGCTTTAAAGACTGAGAGGACACACACACACACACACACATACCTACTGTATGTAAATTGACAAATCACACCAATGCTTTAAAGGCTGAGAGAAGCCACACGCACATGTAGATTGACAAATCACAACTCACACCTTAACAGTAGAGGTTTCCCAAGGTCCCTGTTAGTCTAAATCACAGAGGAGGCTCCTCTGTTCTCATTACGTGTGGAACATCTGGGAATCAGCCCCAAAGATGCATTATATGTTTTTGAAAGTCGGAATCTGAGTCCTCCTTTAAGAGAAGGTCTTTCTCTTTTAACATAAACAGCTTCCTTCACACCCCTCTCAAACCACCTGTGCTCTCGGTCCAAAATATGTACATTCTGGTCCTCAAATGAGAGTGACCCTTGTCCGTGAGGTGGAGGTGAACAGCTGATTTTTGTCCAGAGGAGGTGGCTCTCCTGGGTTGGGACATTCTTCTGTGGATGGGCTGCTTAGTTTCCCCAATGTAGAGGTCCGGACAGTCCTCGCTGCATTGGACTGCATACACTACACCACTCTGTTTATGTGTAGGTGTTTTGTCCTTCGGGTGGACCAGCCTCTGTCTTAGAGTCCTGCTGGGTTTGAAATGTACTGGGATGTTGTATTTGTTGAAAATCCTTCTAAAATTCTCTGAGGAGGACTCAGATTTCAACTTTCAAAAACATATAATGCAACTTTGGAGCTGGATCCCAGACGTTTCACACGTAATGAGAACCGAGGAGCCTCCTCTGTGATTTAGACTAACAGGGACCTTGAGAAACCTCTACTGTTAAGGTGTGATTTGTCAATCTACATAGGTATGTGTGTGTGGCTTCTCTCAGCCTTTAAAGCATTGGTGTGATTTGTCAATTTACATACAGTAGGTATGTGTGTGTGTGTGTGTGTGTGTGTGTTGTGTGTGTGTGTGTGTGTGTGTGTGTCTCCTCTCAGTCTTTAAAGCATTACTTCCAACTCTTCTCTTTGAATTGAGAAAGCTCCTCGGATGAGAAGTGAAACGTCTTCTGTTACAAATAAAGTCCAGTTGTTTCTGTATTAAATGCCTTTTTTGATTTTATCATGTCCTGGATGACTGAGAATCTTCACCAGCACATAGATTAAACTAACACTGCTTATTTTTTTAGATTTATGGGTATTTAATTATTAAAATGCATCAGATATCACACAACTTGACTTTCTTATCTATAAGTTTTAAAAAGTTGATTATAATCTGTGAACTATTTCCTTGGAGGCAGCTCGCCATCTTCATAGAACTGAAATATTTGTTAGAATTTGGCGCCATCATGTGCACAGATAGATCAAACTTCATCTATGAATCATTTGTCTGATGAGTGGAGTGTTGTGTTCAGGTGTTTTGTTGTGAAACTGTTTTATTTTTCCTTTTCCAGTTCATGAAAACAGTATGTAATCTGTGACAGTAATGGCAGATAAATCAGTGGGAAAAGTCACAAACCTAAAATTTGGACAATTTTTATTTATTTATTTCAATTCAATTCAGTTGATTTAGCTCCAAGTCACAACAGAAGTCATCTCAGGGCACTGAAAGGAAACATTCATATACATAAAAGGTAAATTAACATTATTTATCTGAGGAGCAGACTGCTTTGTTTAACTTCATCGCAGAACTCTCATCTTGAGCAAGCATGAAGGCGACAGTGGAAAGAAAAAAAATCCCTCATGAGGAAGAAACCTTTAGCAGAACCAGGCTCAGGAAAAGCGGCCATCTGCTTCAACCAGCTGGATTTGAGAGGAACAGGAAGGAGGAACAGATACACAATGGCAGGTCGAGAATAATATCAAATGAAAACTCACAATTAATTTTAAGGAATGTGATCAAAACATATTTATGTTATTTTAACAATGTAATTGTAAAACATATTTAAATGTCAATTTGCTTTTTGAACAGAAAAACAAATTACAAATTGTTTTAATAAATCAAAATGATTACTGCAATGCAGCAATGTCATTTGCGGATGCTGATGGAGAAGTACAGAGAGGAGCAGAAAGACCTAAGCATCTTTGTGGATTTAGAAAAAAAACATGACAGAGTGCCGAGGGAGGAGGTGCGGTGTTGCATGAGGAAATCTGGATTGGGGGGTGGGGGGTCTCGGAGGAGTGTTCAGCGACATGAGGGGGCTGACTTTGATTTAAAAAAGAAAACGTGAAAAATGACTCCAAAGACGCACCCCACATGGAGATCACATGCTAAATGGACGCATGAAGTGGTTGTTCTGCATGTTTATCATGAGTTTATATTGTCAG
>JBBPBX010004281.1:0-25623 GCA_038048925.1 Garcialebias charrua | reverse complement strand
GTCATTATAGGCACGTTTTCCTATTAAAGGATACAACAGCCAACAGCATGCCATACACTATTACGACTATGGGGCCATCAGGAACAGCTGTTTTTTTTTTTCCATTCAGAATGAATGGAAACGGTCATATTTCAGTCAAATGGTTTATAAATATGGGGGAAAAAATCTATAAATATTTCACTTCGTCCTAAGTTGCAAGGCATGTAAATTATGCAAAAAAACTGCAACTTACAGGATGAGCCTCACTGCGCTCGTGCTTTTCCTCACCCTCGCCTATTCTGCAGCCAAAATGGTGGGGGGCTTCCACAACTTTGAGAAAGTGTTCACCTACGAGATCCTGGCAGCCTTTGGCTGGATGGTGGTGTGTAACGCAAGCATCCTTCAGGCCCTGAAGAAGTCCCCCAGTGCAGGGAGAGACAGCATGCACCCCATGAAGAAGAAGGCCTTCAAGATGGTGCTCTCCATCCTTTGCATCATCATATTCAACTACCTGCCACCGGTGGCTCTGTTCCCTTTTGAGGACCATTACTCCCCTGATGTGTTTCGCTGCTACGTGCAGCCTGCAGGCTTCGCCTTCATGAACATCAGCAGCACCATCCAACCACTTGTGCACTTGTCTCGTCTGGAGAAGCTTCCTTTCCTCCCAGAGGCCTGGGTGAACAAAATGTTTTCCTGCATCTCTGCAGGGAGCAGCAAACCTGCATCTGAACAAAACACATCTGCATAGATTAAACTAACACTGTTTATTTTTTTTAGATTTATGGGTATTTAATTATTAAAATGCATCAGAGATTACACAACTTGACTTTCTTATCTTTAAGTTTTAAAAAGTTGATTATAATCTGTGAACTAGTTCCTTGGAGGCAGCTGCCATTTTCAAAGAACCGAAATATTTGTTAGAATTTGGCGCCATCATGTGCACAGATAGATCAAACTTCATCTATGAATCATTTGTCTGATGAGTGGAGTGTTGTGTTCATGTGTTTTGTTGTAAAACTGTTTTATTTTTCCTTTTTCAGTTCATGAAAACAGTATGTAATCTGTGACAGTAATCTGTGACAGTAATGGCAGATAAATCAGTGGAAAAAGTCACAAACCTAAACTTTGGACAAAAAAAAATTCAATTCAATTCAGTTGATTTATACAGCTCCAAGTCACAACAGAAGTCGTCTCAGGGCACTGAACAGAAACATTAATATACATAAAAGTAAATTAACATTATTTATCTGAGGAGCAGACTGCTTTGTTTAACTTCATCGCAGAACTCTCATCTTGAGCAAGCATGAAGGCGACAGTGGAAAGAAAAAATTCCCTCATGAGGAAGAAACTTTTAGCAGAACCAGGCTCAGGAAAAGCGTCCGACCAGCTGGATTTGAGAGGAACAGGAAGGAGGAACAGAAACACAATGGCAGGTCGAGAATGTTAAATAATATCAAATTGAAACTATTAAATTTTAACAATTAATTTTAAGGAATGTGATCAAAACGTATTTATGTTATTTTATTAATGTAATTGTAAAACATTTAAATGTCAATTTGATTTTTGAACAGAATAAAAAATTACAAATTGTTTTAATAAATCAAAATGATTACTGCAATGCAGCGATGTCATTTGCGGATACTGATGGAGAAGTACAGAGAGGAGCAGAAAGACCTTAATTGCATCTTTGTGGATTTAGAAAAAACATATGACAGAGTGCCGAGGGAGGAGGTGTGGTATTGCATGAGGAAATCTGGAGTGGCAGAAAAGTATGTTAGACTGGTACAGGACATGTATGAGGACAGCAGGACAGTGGTGAGATGTGCTGTAGGAGTGACAGATAGCTTCAAGGTGGAGGTGGGAGTGCATCAAGGATCGGCTCTGAGCCCCTTCTTGTTTGCTCTGGTGATGGACCGACTAACAGATGAGGTCAGGCAGGAATCCCCATGGACTATGATGTTTGCAGATGACATTGTGATATGTGGTGAGAACAGGGAACAGGTGGAAGAGAACTTGGAGAGGTGGAGGTATTCACTTGAAAGAAGAAGAATAAAAGTCAGCAGAGTATGACAGAGTGTGTGTGTGAATGAGAGGGAGGCCAGTGGAACAGTGAGGCTACAAGGAGCAAAGGTCACAAAGGTGCAGGACTTCAAGTACTTGGGGTCCACTGTCCAGGAAAATAGGAAATGTGGGAAAGAAGTGAAAAAGAGAGTCCAGGCAGGATGGAGTGGATGGAGAAAAGTTTCAGGAGTGATTTGTGACAAAAAGGTGTCAGCAAAGGTCAAAGGAAAAGTTTACAAGACAGTGGTGAGACCAGCTATGTTGTATGGTCTGGAGACAGTGTCATTGACAAAAAGACAGGAGAAAGAACTGGAAGTGGCAGAAATGAAGATGCTGAGGTTCTCCTTAGGAGTGACAAGGATGGATAAGATCAGGAATGAGATCATCAGAGGTACAGCACATGTTGAACAACTGGGAGATAAAGTTAGGGAGGCCAGACTGAGATGGTTTGGACATGTCCAGAGGAGGGACAGTGGGTATATTGGTAGAAGGATGTTAGAAATGCAGCTGCCAGGAAAAAGACAAAGAGGAGATATATGGATGCAGTTAGAGAGGACATGGAGGTAGTTGGAGTGAGGACAGAGGATGCAGAGGGCAGAGTGAGGTGGAGGAGGATGACTCGCTGTGGCCCTTGAAGAGGGAAAAGCTGAAAGAAGAAGTAGAAGATTACTGCAATGTAGCATAATTATAGTTTACTGTGAATCACTTTAAAAATATTTTATTTTTAAAGAGTTTTTTTTATTTTTATAAATTTTTCATTTTGTGTTGAACAGCTTGACTCGCTAAACATCACAAGATTTGACAGAACCCAACAGCAATGAGACAAAAGTCACCATTTTGAGAAAAGAACAATAAAAAAAGACTGGAAAACATTCATTAAATGTTACAATAATAATCAAGATTAGTTTTTTAAAAAGTGCAAATAATAAAATCAGGAAATATAAAACAGTTTTACAAAATAAACTAACAGTAATCTAAAACTACAGTGCACATCATTTACACAGTTATAAGAAATTCCCTGCAAGGACAAAACAACTAGAGATAAAACACTATAAAGTTTCATCGAGCTTTTTAATTTTGTTTTCATGTTGCTGTTTTTATGTTGTGCTTTTGAAAATGTGCCAAGTTGTATAATTTTGTGGTATCTGAAACTTGTCAAGTACTTTGTCTGCGGTGTCTTCAAATACGGCCACAATGTGAAGGTGTTTTTGTTGCAGCGTCTTCATATTCAACAAATATACACAAGTGAATAATGGAAACTTCTCAAATAACTCAGCTAAACATATAAAAATTAAAAATAAAAATGATCCTGAATCAACATAAACATTTCACACTATTTCTTCAAACCAATGTCGTGAGCAGCACTGCAGTGACAAGTTTGTTTGCAGCAGTAAAATATCAGATGAGAAAAACATTCAATGTTGTCAAAACAGCAGCTAAAGGTCAAAATGGTGGCTATAAAACATCTTGACTCTACTTGGGCGGCCGTGGCGTAGTGGTAAGGGCAGTCGTCTCCCGATCGGAAAGTTGGCAGTTCGACTCCCGGGACCCGCACCATGTGTCGTTGTGTCCTTGGGCAAGACACTTAACCCTGAGTTGCTCCCGGTAGGACTGGAAAGCACCTTGCATGGTAGTCTGCTGCCACCGGTTTATGAATGTGTGTAGCATTCAATATATGTGTAGCACTTTGAGATTTTCAGTAATGAAAAGTGCGTTATAAATTGAATTGATTATTATTATTATTATTACTTCCTCAAGCAGCTGAGGTGAGCTGGTCTGGGAAGCTCAGGTGTGCAGTGGAGAGCATCCTGTGCTCCAGCATCAACGTGTGGCATGGAGGCTGCACAGTTGAAGAGAGGAAAGCTCTGCAGAGAGTGGTGAAGGCTGCACAGAAGTCTGTTGTGTAGGGATTGTGGTTTGTTTCTTGTTTCTAGCCCCATCTTGTGTTGTTTATGTTTTGTGTTCTTCTGGGGCCTCATATATCAACGGTGCGTACGCACAAAAACCGTGCGTACGCCATTATCCACGCAAAACTCCGTATGTATCAAAACAGAACTGAACGTGGAAATGTGCGCACCGCCACGGCAGCTCCAGAGCTGGCGTACGCACGTTTCTGTGGTTTTTGTTCCTTTGGCGACACTTACAGGTGATTCTGGAAACTGTTCATGATGGGAAAATAATTATTATTTCCACCCAAACACACATGATTAACAATTATTACATCCACATGGACGCAATCAGAATATAACCTGCAAAAAATATAAAAAACAGAAAGACTGAATAGTTCTGCACAGCTTAAATTCTTGTTTTTTGTTCATTTTTAGCTGTTTTAGCAGTTGAAGAACGTGATGCATGATGGGACAAGACGACATTCCTCTGTTGCAGGGTATATTTAAATGAAAACAACGTTTTTCTTTTTTTTAATTCATTCCAGATTTAAAGAACACAAGAAAACTATTTTTAAAAAACCCACAAGAAATCCTCTTTTTCCTTCATTTCATGTATTGTTTCATTTCATGTTGTTCTTTCTAAAAAGTGTTCTTGTGTTCTTTAAATCTGGAATGAATTAAAAAAAAAGAAAGAACGTTGTACCATGTGGGAATCGAACTCATGATCTTTGGGACGGATGGCAAACACGCTACCCACTAACCTATTTAGGCATGTTAGAATAGCTTGGTCAACTTCTCGGTTAAAAGTGGACGGTTTGTTGTGCGCTGAGCGTGCCAAACAAAACCTTTTTCTGTGCCTCTCTACGTCACTCAGAAGTGTCTCCAGTTCACAGTCCGTGAAGTTCCTCTTTTTTCCACGTTTCGACATGATTTGCAATAGAGCAAAGACGACATTCCTAACGTGCAGGGCATATTTAAATGAATTTGCATATTTATATGGAGGCGTGTCAAAGGCGGAGTCGGCCACTCTCTCATGTGCGCTCAATTCCACGTTGATTGTGATGTACAAAAGCAATGTGCGTGGATACCGGCGTACGCACAGTTTGATACATCTGGATTTTTTTGTGCGTACGCAGTTTTCTGGATTTGACCGTACGGCACTTTTCAGTAAGAAATCCACGCAAGTCTTTGTACATGAGGCCCCGATACTTAGTGTCTGTTTTCTATAGGGTTAGATTTTTCCTAGTGTATGCCTCCATCTGGTGTTGTGTCTCTGTTCCTGCCCTCCCTGCTTTCCCAGTTTATCATTTCCCCTGATGTGTTTCAGCTGCGTGTCCTCACAGGTGTTTTATCTTGTTAGTCATTGTATATACGTAGTCTGTGTCTCTGTGTTAGTACTTGTCCTGGCATTGTATGCTGTCCACTGGTGATGTCCTGTCTGCTCCTTGTGATTCATGTAAGTCTTGCTACCCTGACAGCCTTTTGTTGCTGTAAATAAAGTCTATATTTTATAATCTCCTGAGTCCTGGACTGCCTGCCTGCATCATTGAGTTCACCAGTCAATTTGTGACATGTTTGAAGTTAGCCTCCCCACCATCACAGACATCTACACCTCCGGATGCAGGAAGAGGGCAACTTGCATCATGAAGGACCCCACTCACACAGCACACACACTTTTTGCCCCGCTCCCCTCAGGCAGAAGGTTGCAGAAGGTTGCAGAGCATTAAGTGTAGAACCACTAGACTGAGGAACAGCTTCTACCCTGAAGCTGTTAGACTCATAAATCCCTAACCAGGATAATCACTGTAATAAATAAATAAATAAAATCACTGTAAAGCCACTTTAATTGGTGATATCTGGATTTTTTTGTGGGTTTTTTTGTGTTTTTTGTGTTTTTGTGTTCGTGCCGCTGTTTATTCCCACTATATTAGGCTTAGTGTATTAATAGTTGATGTTTTTCTTAGTTAATTCTAGATGTTATTACTGTTTNTCTCCTTAGGAGTGACAAGGATGGATAAGATCAGGAATGAGATCATCAGAGGTACAGCACATGTTAAACAACTGGGAGATAAAGTTAGGGAGGCCAGACTGAGATGGTTTGGACATGTCCAGAGGAGGGACAGTGGGTATATTGGTAGAAGGATGTTAGAAATGCAGCTGCCAGGAAAAAGACAAAGAGGGAGACCAAAGAGGAGATATATGGATGCAGTTAGAGAGGACATGGAGGTAGTTGGAGTGAGGACAGAGGATGCAGAGGACAGAGTGAGGTGGAGGAGGATGACTCGCTGTGGCGACCCCTGAAAAGGGAAAAGCCGAAATAAGAAGAAGAAGAAGAAGAACGCCATCCTGCATGTGAACTTTGCCCATTAGAAGGTTAATGGACCTTTTTTCACAAGCCTATGACATGTGCAGCAACAATTGGATTCATTCAAACTACTTTGTAAAATATACTTAAACAAAGTACTTTAAATCATGCCACATGTGTATTTTTTTTACACTGCATGCTATCTTAACTTTACAGGTATTGTGACATGATGTTGGAACTATGCATAAAGTGGCACAACATATATACTGTATGTTGTATCATTCAACTTAGCCTGGTTAAAACCAAACCCTTGTCCTTCACTTCGCTTCTAGTACAAAGCGAAGTGAAGGACAAGGGTCTGGTTTTAACCAGGCTACATTCAACTATGTTCGTTTTTACAAGCAAAATGATAAATGATAAATCAATGAAAATTTGTTTCAAAGTGATTTTAAACTTGGCGCCATGTTTCGTCACGGGAAATCCAGGTACTTCCGCATGCGACGTCATGTGACGTTGGGACATGAAGTTCTGTCTACGGCTGTTATTAGAACGCAGTTACATTGTGTTCAAGATCGCCTTTTTTTTTTTTTGTGTGTATAACTTGAAAAATGCCAGTACGGTGTGTCGTATTTAGGTGTAATATCGCCAGTGAAAAAGTGAGCCTTTTCTACAGTGGCTGAGGGGTGCAAACGCGTTGCAACTGCAAGAACAGAAAATCGCTGCGAAAAGAAAAAAGCCCTGCTAAAAGAAAAAAGCGCTGCAAAAAATGAAACGCTCTGCAAAAGGACGGCTGCAAATTTTTAAAAATCACTGCAAAAATAAAAAAGCGCTGCAAATGGACAAAAGCTCTGCAAACACAGAATAACGCTGCAAATAGAAAAAGCTGCAACGGAAGTGCTCCAGACCACTAGGGGCAGTCGAACAAAAAAGAGGTCTTGACGCAGCGTATCTTTACTTCTGGGTCGATTCTCCCTCGAGATCTGAAACTTCACGGAATTTCATTCATTCAACCTTTATTTATAGAGGTTAAAGGTGATATGTGTAACTTTCTGTAGAGCGCAGAACTTAGAAATATTTTCAACAGGCAAAGCATTCAGATCCCTCCCCCTCAGAGCCATATATGGCTCTGCTCCACCTTGCTCTGCTGAAATTCAAATTCAAGCTCTGTTTTTATTGGCTGATTCAAATTCAAGCTCTGTTTTTATCCACAGTATTCCTGAGGGCGTCACTGTAGAAGCGAATGTGCATTGTACTTCCTGTCCGACACCGGAAGTGCCTGTATTCCATAGGCGGAGTATGGATCGCGGGTGTTTTTGAAAGTTATTTTCATTCATTTTATCGGAGCAAACACAGCTTTTGTTTAAACGGAACGTTTACTGAAATGTCCTACCGGGGTTCAGGTACCTGCTGTGCTGTTCGCGGCTGCACCAACAACCGGACCAAGCTAAATCTTTGGCTAAAACAACAGTGTTTTCAACACGGACCCAAAACAAAGAAAGAGTGTTCCTGCATCCTTCTCTATGGCTGTGTCTGCGCGATCAGGTAACATCTGTAATTTCTTTTTATTCAGGGAGGGTTTATTAATGAGAGTTTTGGATGATTTACTGTCTTAAAATGATATATGTCAGGCGCGACCGGTATTTTTAGCCGAGATAGCTGCTAATAAACCTTAGCCGAGAGGCCGGAGCAAACGCGTTCGCTATTTATGTAGTTTTAAATTATGTCTGCGCGATCAGGTAACATCTTTTTATTCGGGGAGGGTTTATTAATGAGAGTTTTGGAAGATTTACTGTCTTAAAACGATAGATCTCAGACGCGACCGGTATTTTTAGCCGAGATAGCTGCTAATAAACCTTAGCCGAGAGGCCGGAGCAAACGCGTTCGCTATTTATGTAGTTTTAAATTATGTCTGCGCGATCAGGTAACATCTGTAATTTCTTTTTATTTGTCCCTCCTCTTTTAACAAAACGAGTGGTGTTCCCACATTTTTAATGAACTAAAACAACAAAGTTTGGACTGTCTTCAACTGTATTACTCGCATGTAAACAAACGGTGTTTCCGGTCAACCGGAAGTCGTGTGCACATTTCGCGCAAAGCGTCATGGGGCGTAGGAATACTGTGGATTGGCTGGTTACAAACTGTTTTTATTGGCTGGTTAACGGCGGGTCACTCTGTGTTTTTAGTGTTTTTATAAATGCTGATAGAGAAGCAAGGGGACTATTGTTTTTTTTCAGAGATTACTTTGTCTAACATCAGTCTGTCAGTAGATAGTGACAGAGTGAAGAAATATGTTAAAAAATATATTGTTAGAAAAGTTACATGATGTGACTACAAAGTTACATAGTGCAGCTTTAAATTACAAGATATAACGTAAGGTAAGGTTAATAAAATCTGTACTGTATTTACGTGTTCGTTCGTTGTGGTAACGTTATCCATCATTGCAGCAACTTTAGCCACAGTAGCTAACGCTGTAACAGCTAACGCTGTCTGTCAGTGATGTAATGCTTTAACGTTTACTTTCTGCATTTACGTTAATAAAAAACGTATCTATGTGTTAGTTGGCTGTGATAACGTTATTCATCATTATCAATTTACAATTCTGTAACTGTGTAAAGAAACAGCCTCTGATTGGAAAGTAAGCTAGCTAGCAGCCATAGGTGGCTAAACTGTACACTGTTGCTGCTGCCTGTGTCAGTGCTGTAACATTAAAATGTTTATCTATTAATGTCAAATCTCTGACATCTTACAACACTGTTGTTTAGAATAGCATTTTAAATATTAAATTAAAAGCCATATGTCAAACCATTTTCATGTTCTGATGTGATTAATTATTTATCTTTTTGTTTTCTTCTTGTGTCCATCTTTCTCAACAGCAGCCCACACCTTCAGCCCACCTAACAAACATGACACAGTCATGAACACGTTGTTATTGTAGTGTGCCATGTTGTTCCAATAATAAAAAGATCACAAAAGATCACAACGCTGCCTGTCATCCCTGTCCCAGGTTAGTGGTGCAGAAAATGATTGTAGAAAAAATATGTGGCAGTGAATAACACTGTAACCATCTTGTGGACTTTTTTGTGGACATTTTGGACTTGCTAATGGTGTGGAGATTGTCAGTAAATACATGAAATGATTTGAGTCAGGAGGAGCAGCTATATACAGTACTATAGTTTTTTATTATCTTGATGTCATTTAATGTTCATTCACTGTAGCACTTTGAGATCTGTTGTATATGTAACGTGCATTATAAATAAAAGTTATTATTATTATTATTATTATAATACTTTATGGAAAATATTACATTTTTTGTGTTTTCACCTTTGTGTTTTCTCTTAGGTCAACTGGATGATGCCGCATGGAGAATTCAAGAGTTGCAGAGAAAAGTTTTGTCTCTAGAAATAGAAATCCAGCAGCTGTCAATTAAGAAGTGCCCTCGTGTGTGTGTGTGTGTGTGTGTGTGTGTGTGTGTGTGTGTGTGTGTGTGTGGTGGTGTGCGTGCGTGTGTGCGTGCGTGCGTGTGTGTGTCCTGTTTTAACTGCAGATGTTGATGTATGTGTGTCTTTCAACAGACAACACCTGCTGCGCTGGCCTCATGGACAGACCTGTGTCCTCTGCTCTGTCCTCCTGCATGCTGCTTAGCTTCTCTCCATCATCACCTGTTTCTGAACACCTACAGTGAGTTGAACTTGTTTTCTGTCTGTGTTTTGTGTTTTTATTGCAGGTCATGGTCCTGTTTTAACTGCAGATGTTGATGTATGTGCGTCTTTCAACAGAGAACCTTCTGCGCTTGCCTCATGGACAGACCTGTGTCCTCTGCTCTGTCCTCCTGCCTGCTGACTGCTGCCTAGCTTCTCTCCATCCTCACCGGTTTCTGAACACCTACAGTGAGTTGAACTGGTTTTCTGTCTGTGTTTTGTGTTTTTATTGCAGGTCATGGTCCTGTTTTAACTGCAGATGTTGATGTATGTGTGTCTTTCAACTGAGAACACCTGCTACGCTTGCCTCATGGACAGACCTGTGTCCTCTGCCCTGTCCTCCTGCCTGCCTCTGTCCTCCTGCCTGCTGCCTAGCTTCTCTCCATCATCACCTGTGTGTCACATCATGTGACTAACCCTGACACACATCCACATCAATGACTGCTACCAAAACAGGAAAACACACCTGACCTGATGGACAGACCTGCTGGTCTGTGTCCTCATCACATCAGGACCACACACCTGAGCTGAACTCACATCTGGACTCCCATGCCCCCATCAGTTATGGTTGAGTGATTGCTCAATGGCTAAGCAGTTCCATCTGATCCAGGTTTGAACATCAGAACCACATAATACAGCCTGTCTACCTCCACTTCAATCAAAGTAAGGAAATTTTCTTTGCTATGCTGTTTCTGTGCTGATTCTACCTTTTTAAAGTTCCTGGACTGTACATTAAGGCACTGATTTTTCATACATGATGGTTGAAAACTGAATTGCTCCTGATGCTTGGAACCTTTTTCTGATGGGAGTGACTTGCTCCTCCTGATGGTTGAACACTGTTTCTGATGGGTGTGACTTGCTCCTCCTGATGGTTGTAACCTGTTTGTCATGAATGTGACTTTTTTATTCAATCAAAGCAAGATAATTCTCTTGGCTATGCTATTTCTGTGCTGATTCTACCTTTTTAAAGTTCCTGGACTGTACACTAAGGCACTGGTTTTTCATCAATCAATCAATCAATCAATCACCTTTATTTTACCAGGTAGAGCCCGTTGAGATCAAGATCTCTTTTACAAGGGTGACCTGGACAAGTGGTCAGCAGCACACGTCACTTGGTAATTGACAATAAACATTTGCATTTATCAAAAAAGAAAACATATATCACAGTAAATAGATGTTGACAGTTCAAAACCAACAGGATATGACAGGTTTCTATACTGTACACATTATATACAAAACAAGCAGACAGACATCAGTTGGGTAGATAAAGTTAAAAAAATCAACAATGCCATGTAAATTGCACAAGTAATGTTTAGAAACATCTGCAATGGTCAAGTTTCTTGAGGACATTTTCTAAAACGGTTGACATAAAGGAACCAGGAGAGATGAATGTTGATAGTTTCAGATCTTTCTGTAAGTTGTTCCAGGCTGAGGGGATTGCGAAGCTGAACATTCTTTTTCCTAGTTCAGTTCTGACCGGAGGAACTGACAGGAGGACTAGATCATTAGAGCGCAGGGAGTAATGACTGTGTGATGTTTGTATTAAGGAGGTGAGGTATAATAATAATAATAACTTTTATTTATAACACACTTTACATCAAACAGATCTCAAAGTGCTACAATGAAAAATAAAATCAAGATAAAAATCAACCATAAATGCAACAAAGAAGAGGAACAACCAAGAGGATGGAGCCTCACAGATGATTGCATCAAAAACTTAAAATTCACAAAATGCAGATAAAATACTCAAAAAACTGGGTGCAATAAAAAACAAAAGCACAATTAATTATTTAAAAAACTGGATAAAAAGAAAGGTTTTAAGACCTTTTTTAAAACATGTCACGGTCTGTGGGGCCCTCAGATATGAGGGCAGGGCGTTCCACAGCCGAGGGGCAGCGCAGGAGAAAGCCCGGTCTCCCATTGTGCGAGACCGAGACCTGGGAGTGAGAAGAAGATGGGTGTTGGAAGAGCGGAGAGTGCGGGAAGGACAGTGAGGAGTGAGAAGTTCTTTTAAATAGGATGGTGCATTACCGTACAGGCACTGGAAGGTGAGCAGATAAATTTTGTACGTGATCCGGGCAGAAACAGGAAGCCAGTGTAGTGAACGCAGTACAGGAGTGATGTGTTCATACTTACGCACTCTCATCAGGACCCTGGCAGCGCTGTTTTGGACATACTGTAGTTTTTGACGTATGACGGGACTAGGTTTAGGAGGGTCTTGAAGGATATCCAGTGAGTGTATCTGCGAGTGCTGAGAGATGACCAGCCAGATTTGACGTAAAGCTCACAGTGATGAGTGCGATAACTGGTGGTCATACATGATGGTTGAAAACTGAATTGCTCCTGATGCTTGGAACCTGTTTCTGATGGGTGTGACTTGCTCCTCCTGATGGCTGGAATCTGATGGTTGGAACCTGTTTGTCATGGATGTGACTTTTTTATTCAATCAAAGCAAGATAATTTTCTTTTCTATGCATTTTCTGTGCTGAAAAATACAGTACAGTACTGTACTCTACTGTACCTTTTTAAAGTTCCTGGATTGTACACTAAGGCACTTTGTTTTATAGTTTTTTTTATTTATTGAACGTGCTGTGCAGAACAGTACAGTACTGTTGTACAGTAAATACTGTACAGGTATGTGTTTATGGATGAATGTGTGGTTTAATGTGTTAGCTAAGTGTTTGTAAATAAAGTTCTGTGCATGTTTATGGACCAGTATGTACGCTTGTTCAGTCTCGTGCCGATAAACGGGTGTGCGGCACTGCGTTAGAGGTATGACCGTGACTTACGGCAAAAATCCGGACTTACGAACGCACGTGCTATGGGCTCTGACTTGCGGCAAAATCGACCTACGAACGATCCTTAGGTCCGGAACTCGTTCGTAAGTCGGGGACTCCCTGTATGTATATATATGTATGTATATATGTATATATATATATATATATATATATATATATATATATAATATATATATAATATATATATATATATATATATATATATATATATATATATATATATATATATATATATATATATATATATATATATATATATATATATATATATATATATATATATATATATATATATATATATATATATATATATATATATATATATATATATATATATATATATATATATATATATATATATATATATATATATATATATATATATACATATATATATATATATATGTATATATATATATATATATATATATATATATATATATATATACATAGTCTGTGTGTATTTCAGTCTACCATAAAGACCTCAATGCAGTGACTGACACATCAAAGATGCAAACTTGTAAATCAAAGTCTGTAGCATGCTAACATTACCCACAGAACTATGCTGCTATTCTATCATATTGTAAAAGACTGTGTGTTTAAATGAATAAAGTATAAACAAACCTTTTCTTTCTTCCTCTTCTTCTTGTGAGATTTATTTACTGTTGGCAAACGTCTTTCTTCCTCTTAAGTTTCTTTTATGATTTGTTCTTTGTTCGACTGCCCCTGGTGGTCTGGAGCACTTCCGTTGCAGCTTTTTCTATTTCCAACATTATTCTGTGTTTGCAGAGCTTTCGTCCATTTGCATCGCGTTTGTTCATTTCCATCGCGTTTGTCCATTTGCATTGCGTTTCTCCATTTGCAGTGCTTTTTTCTTTTTTGCAGCGCTTTTTTTTTTTATATTCTCTGCCATTGTTATTTACAATGTGCGTTCATTACATTGCGTCATAAAAATGCGTCGCGTTTGACCCCTCCTTTCTCCACCCGAAAACTGCAACGCCCTGCAGAGTTACGTCATTAAAACTATTTTATTAAAAATACTTTTGTATATTAATTATTCAAAGCATCTGTACAAAAAATCAAAGCTGAGTAGCTCCTCTTTCTAGAGATGTCTATGTTTTGGCATATTGTCACAATACCTTTCACTATCGCATTGGTGCCATTTTTGACCTTTGACATTTTCATCTTAAATAATAAAGTCACAATCGTTTCTTTTTACTTGCTGTACTGTTTGTAAATATAAAAAAAAGGCCTATAGCAGCAGTGGCCGGTGTCAGCAGGTCAAATAACTCCACACACTCATATTTTTATCAGTCGCACGCTGCAGCAGCTGTTGTTGAAGATGCCGAGCTTTGAGTGGCGTCTCCTGGGACTTTTGTCCTCTTGAGGTGAAACAAAAATCTGCAGCAATAACTGGTGAGGGAGCGATGTCCAAACTGCTCCCAGCTCTTTCTTTGGGGCCACAGTCCCACAGTGTCAGGCGTCGTGACCTCCATGTTAATGTGTTGACATGCATTTATTTCAGGTGCAGCACACACACACACACACTTGGATCCCCTGAGGCATTACATGCAACATCATCAGCAACAGATCCGTCTGACGATCGAAATCCGCCGCTTGTTTGATTATGTCACGTTTTGTGAGTAATCCATCGACGTCGCAAAAGAAAAAAAGAAAAAAGTCAGATGGTTTATGTTCCTTGTTCTTCTCAAAGAAAAGTCATAATTTGAAAAACACACTGAATACGTTCACATGATGCAACAATGTTCTGGCTGGAAATAGAAGCAGCTGTAGAGTTTTACTCAAGAGACAAAGAAGTGCTAAAAAATCTCAGCAAATAGAAAACTTTATGACAGAGAGAAGGACAGCAAACACAGTTTAGCACATTTTCTAGCATTGACAGTAAATTTCAAAATTCCACATGAAAAGAATTGTAAAACTAAATGTGTGAGCAACACAAACATACACAATATCAAAATGTGAAACATCTTATTAAAAGAAAAAGTATAAGCATTTACTGGAATAGTCTGAAGAACAGGCCTTTGGACATTGGAGGTGTTTGACAACAGTTGTAGGGATTAAATTATTAAGCCATTCTCCAAACCTCTGAAAAATATGAGTTACGTGCTTTTAAATAAAACAAATTATTCAGTGTTGAGAATATTTGGGATCTAACAAGGAATGCATCCTGAAAATTGTCTGTGATTGGTAAGGATAAGATTGTTAATAACATATACATGTACTGTAGTACGTATCTTTTTGACATAACATTGGTCTGAGGTCAACGTGATGAAATGTCACAGAGAGCCAGACTCAGCAGTTTGAGTGTTTGCATCTCTTGGAACGACAGTCAGATCAACCAAAGTGAGCGGTGCTGATGTGTAAAATATTTGTCAGATGCAAATGAAATGCTAAAGTTTGGATCATTCCTAATTTCTGAAGAAATGGTTGACTTAAGGTTTAGCAGAAATGAATTTACTTAAAGGTGGTAATGAGGAAATATGAGGCTGAGATCGCACGATCATCAACTTTTTGTTGTAAAAAAACATATTTTCAAGATAAGTGAAGTCAGTATGTCCTGAAGTGAGCAGGTTTCTTTTAAATATAAGGATAAATACTTGCAAAGTTTCTTTTCTGATTTGATTTTTTTTCTGTGGCATTTATGAAGAACAAATAATTTCATTAACCTGATATTAATGCTTTATCCTCCTCCAAATATACAGTGAAGTTTGTTCTCTTGCCTCCATGAACTTGGACCCCAAAAGATGAACATAACAAGAATTTATAAAAAAAAAGCTTTAATTAGCAGTTCTCCTGTCCAATTCAAACCCTATGATTAAAAATTGGTGACAACATGCTAGAGCTTCAGACAAACATGGTGGCGTCTCAGAATTTAAAATAGGAAAGTTTCAACGGGAAACGTCACAAATCTCTGATGATATCGAGCAGATCCTCCCTCCCTGGTCAACGTCAAATCTACGACACTTCCAACAACTCATAAAAGATCTCCGCCACACATCCCACTCATATCACAGGACACAAGGACTTTGGTGAGTATAAACCTTAAATATTAACCTGTCTGCACGAGTTGATATTAAATGGTTTAATCCATAAAAGTTTATTTTCCATCAAAGTAATTAAACAAATGTGAGTTTAATAAGAGCGTAAAGGCCTCCATGTTTAAATACAAGATACAAGATACAAGAGATTTTTATTAACATTGCACCAGTTAACCAATACAACGTGATAAATGAGGTCACTTATTTTCATTTATATAGAGTTAGCTAGACTTTTTACTTAAAGTTTGTGTCCAAAATTATTAATACATTAAAAGAAAGATGTGTAATTCTAAAAATATTTAAAAAGTTTGTTTATTAGACTTTTTTGCATGATTCTGCCCGCGTCTTTAAAATCATTTTTTTCAGCTTTCGTCTCACTTTTATGTCTAACGTGAATAAATCTTCATCAAACAAAGTATTTTTTAAACTTGAAAATGATTTAGCTGTCATTCTAAGTCTGCAGAGACAATTTCATTAATTTGTCACATGCAAATGAAGCAAAAACTTATGAGAAATTTATTCTTTTGTACGGTGTGATTCATAAACGTTTGCGGTTACAAACACAAAATCATAAACGTAGGAATACGTTTGCATTTTAAGCCAAACATGCACAAATAAATACATCTAATTCAGGTGAGTCGAGTCACTTTTTCAACTTCCAGCCATTTTTTTTAAATTCTTTATTCATTTCAAATTTAAAAGAACACCAAAACTATTTACAATTCCACGTAAATAAAAAAACCAAACATTACATGAAATGAAGGGAAGCAGAAGAAGATAAAATCTTATTATGTCTGCCCCTTTTTTAACAAAATTAATTCAAACAATCTGTTCAAACAACAATAATCCACAAAAAAAATTACACAATAAATAACTCATCATACTTTAACATTCATGAATTTTGAAACAAAACAATTTATATATATTTTTCCAGAAACCTAATTTTATTCATTTTTTTTAAACAAAGTCATTGTTTTTGCAACTTTGATATCGTTTTCTAAACCATTCCATAGACCAATTCCATAAATTATAGTAGACCTACTCTTTGAACTAGTTCTGTTGTGGCATAACAAAGGCTAACACAGTGAAGTGCTGAATTAAACAAAATACAGTCTGACTGTGAGTTGTTTATTTCCCCGTCAGAACAAACGCCTAAAGAAAAGCACAACTGATTAGGTCTACAGTCTGCAGGGACGAAGCTCTCTGGAGAAGAGCTGCACTCCTCCGTCAGTGTGATTAATCTCACAGGAGGCAGTTCAGCCAACAGCAAGTGGAGGGAGGTCAGAAACCTCCTCCACGTTAAACCACAGCAGTCCTCCTGATGGGAAGGAGCAGTCTCAGCTTCTGGTCTCCTTATGGCAACTGAGTTTGAAAGGTCTTGCAGTTTCAGATTATTGAAGCTCTCAGAACATAACCAAAAAGCTTGTGGTCATATCTGTACAGCTGAAGACAGAAAATGAGCATAACATGCAGCCGACAATTAAAAAAATCAGCTTCATCACATTTATTTTAATGAATAAGCTTTGAAAAGCTGTACAGTATAAAAAAAAACACATTTCCACCATCAATGCTCACCTTCTGATGGCAAAGTCTGGCTTTTGCTGCTTGAAGCAGCAACTCGCTGCCCTTTTTATTTCTGCTGTGAAAGGGTGGCACCTGCAGAAGGAGTCTACAGCCAGTTAGACGTCCCAGAGCACAGAGAGCCACCTTCCCATGAGGGCAGTCCACACCGACACAATAACAAAATAACAGCCCAAGGAGAGGCCCTGCTGGTTTGGAAGCTGTTTTCACTGTCAGACGTCTGCATCTGCAGCCCTTCTGGTCCTACTGAGACCAAACTTCTCTGAGATCAGAAGCAAGAAGTCAAATAAACAACCTTTTTGATACGACGGTCTGTTGTTTTACTCAGCTGGGAATAAATGATCTGTTGTCAACAATCCTTAAAGTGTGTGTGAAATGATTTTGGAACTATGCAGAAAGTGGCAGAGTATAGCTACTCAGCTTCGATTTTTTGTACACAGATGCTTCGAATAATTAATATATAAAATTATTTTTTAATAAAATAGTTCTCTTCAGAGCGTCGCAGTTTTCGGGTGGAGTAAGGAGGGTCAAACGCCAACGCATTTTATGACGCAATCGCCAGAACGCACCTTGTAAATGACTATGGCAGAGAATATAGAAACCTGAAAGTTATGCACCATAACTCATGTTCCCTGAAGGAAGGGAACGAGGTGCAACATATCACTATGGGAAATTGCGCCTGCGCAGTTTTACCTGAAGGAATACAATCACGCCTTTACGGCAGGGGCGTCAGCGTTGCGCCAGAGGCCACGCCCTCTGGGTACTTAAGCCGCTGACGCCCATCCATCGATCTCCAGAATGCACTTCACTGAGCTTTCAGCATTGAAAGGGCCAGGTATGTTGCACCTCGTTCCCTTCCTTCAGGGAACATGAGTTATGGTGCATAACTTTCAGTTCCCTTATCAGTCTTGTCACTCGGTGCAACATATCACTATGGGAACGTAATTCATTCACGTCCTTGAAATGCTCAGTAAAATGCATCCTAGTGTGAACGTCCGCCTTTTATCCAATAGGCATCTCAAGGTCACTTTCTACTGTGTGTTAGAAAGGACAGCCTGAGTGACATCACACGCAGTAACGTCCAAACTGTAATGCTTTGCAAATGTGTTCATTGAACTCCAGTTCGCAGCAGCACAGATGTCTGCAACTGGTACACCCTTGAACAGTGACCATGAGGTGGCCAAGCCCCAAGTAGAGTGGGCACGCACTCCAGAGGGTACTTGTTGACCTTTGCTACTGTACGCCCTTTTAATGGCCTCAGTCACCCAGTGTGAGAGGCGCTGTTTTAATAAATAATAATAATAAACTTTATTTGTATAGCACCTTCCTACAATGCCTTGCATTGACCAAGGTGCTTAACAGGACAGAAAATATAAAAAAACCGGTACAATAAATCAGTGAAAATAGAATAAAAGTAACAGCAATAAAAGGAGGCAATGGAAACAAAAAAAGCTACATACTAAAATACCAAAGTAATAAAAGTTACACACTGAAAGCTTTTTTGAACAAGTGGGTCTTCAGTCTGGATTTTGTGTTTTGATAGGGCCTGATGCTGGATCCCCACCGCACGCATCTCGCGCAGCCGAAGCAGCCACTTTACATTGAAGTCTATGGGGACGCGAATCTTGGAGCAGCGGGTCGTGTCGCGGCGCATCTACAGCATACAAGCAGCGCGAAAGTGAGCAGCAGCTGTTTCCTACTCCCGCGTCGCATCCGAGCAGCGACTGTGCTGCTCGGCAGCACAGCTGTGGAAGCACGGCATTCCGTGCTTCCACAGCTAGATTCAGCTCGCTGCTCAGCAGCAAACAATCAGGACCAATCAGGAGAGACTCTGCCATGTGATCACGCAACGACGACGGGACGGAATTAGGTGGGCACCGCGCGAAACGTTTAACAGATGAAAAAAATCCCGCGGTAAACATGGAGGAGAAACTTACAGCAGGTCGTCAAACTGGGGGCGGGTGACACGGAAGTACCGCTGAAAGCGCTCCTCGTCTGCGCGCAGCTCCTGGATCAGATGGTGAAATTCACCGAATCCATGACGCCTCTCTAATGTGGGGTGAATCCAGAATCGTCGTTGTGCACGGCGTCTGCGTGTTGCTGCTTTGTAGATTAAGTACAAGGCAATTCTTCGTATTGCGTCCGCCATTTTTCTGAGACCGGAAATAAACAAACACCGGAGCGGAAGAGGACCAACACGCTCCTCCTCCCACTGCAGACGCGTTAGATGAGGACAGTCATCTGTTGACAAGCAGCCAGTACAGTGCGTTTGGAGATTTTTGGAAGCGCGATATGCTTTAGGTGAGGATGAGGCATTACCCGTAGCTGGTGCAGCAAAGCACGGCAGAGAGCCTTCAGCCTTTCCTGTTCCTGAGTGAGGATAGGAGCAAGTGGAAAAGAAGAGAGTTCAAAGTCCAGACTTCTGGGGTTTAAAGTCAAAACTTTGGGAATATATGCAGGATTAGGCCTTAGGGTGACCTTTGACCCATCAGGGGCAAACCTGGTGCACATTGGATGTACGGACAAAGCGTGGAGGTCACCCACACGTTTTGCTGAGAAAAGAGCCAGGAGAAGAGCGGTCTTGTAAGATAATGTCTATCTTAATGTCGCTCAGTGGTTCGAATGGGGGATCACAGAGAGCCCCCAAGACCATGCTAATATCCCATCCAGGGGTCAAAATCCTGCTGGAGGACCTCCTCCTTAGCACGCCCTTCATAAATCTTATTATGAGTGGATGCGCGCCAGGTGTCCTGCTTCCCCAACCTTCGTGACAAGCTGAAATTGCAGATAGGAACACCTTAATCGTTGAGAAAGAGCTACCTTTCTCCAGTAAGTCCTGAAGAAAGGTAAGGAGCTGAGCCAGGTCACATGAATAAGAAATAATATTTCTTTCTGTGCACCAAGCTTCAAAAATATGCCATTTCTGTGCATAGAGAGACTGTGTTGACACAGCACGTGCATTTTGAATGGTTTTTACCACATTCTCTGGCAGGCCTGAGGCCATCAGTCTGTTCTTCTCCGCCACCAAGCTAAAATTAGCCGCAGTTCTCAGCCTAATTGGCGAAACTGTTCCTTCTGGTGACGTAGACGGTCCCTGGAGAGGAGCAGGTGGTGGGACCAGCTCTCCCTCAGAGACCCTGATTTCAGTGGTCCTTTGAAGGTCAACCAGGTTAGGAAGAGGACCTTCCCACAGACGTACCTCCATACCATTCTGACCAAGAGTGTTTGGAAGCAGAGACAATCTGCTGTCATTATTAGATAAAGGCTGAACAGAGTGTCTACTTTTCCTCCTTTTGTTGGGGGTCATGGGTCGGGGGGATGCACGTTTTGTAAACGAGCAGATCTCCTGACTCCAGCCCGTTCCCTGTTTGGGTCAGCACAGTGAGCGCGGTCACACGCTGCAGAATCACTGTTTAAGCATGACGCATCGCCCATTGAAAACAATGGGACAACTTCAGCATTAGAATGAATGTGTGACACTGGTGTTGGCCTGCGGGCTTCTGTTTCCCCCCCTCCTGTCCCTTACTGGCGTTTGGTGAATGAGTGGCCAGGAAGGTGGGTCGTCAGATTCTGTGAGCGCATCCCTGGAGCGCGGACCTGTCACAGGTTTGGTTGATTTGTGTATTCCCGGCTCCGTAGTTTAGAACGGAGCGGGGGTGGAACACGTGACACCGCTCACCTGCCTCTGTGAGGAGACGCGGGCCTGTTCGCAGGCGCCTCTGTGCTTGTCTGTTGCATACAGAGCAGAGGCGCCCTGTTGGGGTTTATCAATTATGCTAACACCCTGTGAACCGTGAGGGAGGGGGGAAGATGGCCCCCGCCCTTTATGTCGGCTGGGAGAACAGAGGGAACTGTTCAGCTGATGTTACTGTGTTTGTTGTTGTTGTTGTTTTTTGTGAGTCAAGAAAACAGAGTCTGTTTTTTTTTTAACTTTATTCGTGCTTATGTATAACGACATATTTGGCTTTATGTCACTCACATCAGAAAGAACATGATTTGTGTCTAAAACAGAATCACCAGCTTTTTGTACCGGGCTACAAACAAAGTCTGGACGGGAAAAGATCATTTCCCGTACCGCGTGGGCAGGTGATCGTGTAAAGTTATGAAGCGGACCTGGTTCATCAGGCACGCTTCTGTTTGGTGTCCCGGTTTGCCGAGGAGGTTCTGTACCGGTCCGCCTGGCGGGGAACAAATCTGTTCTTACTCCAGGCGTGTTCAGTCCGAGGTGGAGCCGGCGGTGGTCTCTGCCGGTGCTCGACCTCGTACGCCGGCCGCTTTTGCGGTGGGGCACGTGTGGCTGAGTGGTGTCGAGGCTGCGGTGCTCTGCTCCCAGCTGATTCCCTGGGGGGGCGAAGGTTCTCCTGGGGATGCCCACCCGGAGAGCTTCAGCCTGTTTGCGCCTCTGGTCCAGCCTGGTCTGAATTCGATCGAGCGCTTTTCCAAAAAGCCCCGTCGGTTCTATTGAATGGTGGAGAAAAGGAATTTTCTGTCCCTCCGGGAGGTCAGTCAGGGTCATCCACAGATGGCGTATTGCGATGACCACTTCTGCCATTCCCCTGCCCTGAGCAACAGCTGCTGTCCCTATCATGCGGAGCACAAAGTCTGTTGCCCTGCGGGCTTCATCCAACAGCTCGGCGACAGCTTGCTTGTCTGTCGTTACCTGGAGCTCCTGTAGTTTTTCAGCCAGGTAAGCTTGCATCATTGCGGACGCGTTCATCGCGTGCGCTGCAAGGCCCTGATCCCTGTAGCACTTCTCGAGCAGAGAAGCCGAGGCTCGACAGGCTTTGCTAGGGAGAGTTGGTTTTGTCCCGGATGACTTGGGAGCCAGATGAGACGCTAACGTGTCCTCAATTTGAGGCACGTTGGCTATTCCCACCTCATCCATCCCGTCCACGTCGAGAAACTGTGAGAGCGGTAACAGCATGAGCGCCCTGGGCTGAGACCAAGTGCGAGTCAGTTCTGTAAGGAAGTCCGGGAAGACGGGCATCCTTTGCCTCGTGGCGGCCTGCTGTTTTGAATAAAAATAATTTCCTGCCAACCTCGTGATTTGTTGACGAGGTGGAGGCTCCGGCCATGGGATTTGCAGCGCATCCACTGCTCTGTGTCGAACAGAGCAGGGATGGAAAAGTCTGTCTCAGGGAGCACAGGTACCGGGGTGCGGGAGAGGTCTTCTCCCTGTTCCCCGTACCCGACGTCGACCTCGTCCGCAGAGAATTCACCTGAGGCTGAAATCGAGATCTCGTCCTCGTTCATCATGCCTCGAGTGTCAAAGTCACCATGGGGGCCAGCACATCTGGGCTGTCGCCCCATTCGACTCGGGTGCTGTCATCCAAAGCCATGCTCTCGAGCTCCGGCGTGGGAGTCAGAGGCTCAGTGGTGTCCGGGTCTGCCGGCCCCGCCGCAGCCCCCATAGCCTTATAATAATAATAATAATAATAATAATACTTTATTTATAGAGCCCTTTAAAACAACCACAGCTGCAACAAAGTGCTGTACATAAAATCAAGAACATTTAAACACATAAAAATAAAACAGTTGTTAAAACATTAAGATCAATAAAAACAATAAAAACAGTGCAGAACAAAATCAGTCTGTGCTAAAAGCCAGTGAGTAAAAATGTGTTTTTAAAAGAGTTTTAAAACTGGACAGTGAAGGAGCTTGTCTGACGGGAAGAGGGAGATCGTTCCACAGTTTTGGAGCAGCAACAGAAAAAGCTCTGTCCCCTCTGAGCCTCCGTTTGGACCTCGGCACCTCCAGAAGCAGCTGATCAGCTGATCTGAGGCACCGAGCAGGAGAGTATGGGTGAAGCAGCTCAGAGAGGTAGGATGGAGCAAGACCATTTAAACTCTTAAAAACAAATAAAAGAATCTTAAAATGAACTCTAAAATGAACAGGCAGCCAGTGGAGTGATGAAGCCTTGGTGATGAAGTCCGCCCAGTGCCTCCTCACCGCCTCCAGCATCTGGCTGTAGTGTGGGCAAAAGTCGAGTCATCCAACGCCATGTTCGCGTGCAGTATACCTAAGCAGACGGGACAAGCCTCATGGCTGTCCGTCGCTGAGAGGGGAAAACCGCATCCGTTGGGGCAGGCGCGCGAGGTCGGACTCGCCGCTCTGCTGGTCTTTTTTTGAAGTCTTGTCTTTTGCTTTCCTTTCTCCGGAGGCATGTCCGAGATAAGACGAGCGAGTCCTTCCAAGATCCTTTTTCTTCTGATTTGAGACGTCTCCTCCGTCGCTGGCTAGCCTTGCTATGAGTTAGCAGAGGTAGCGGTGTGACGCAGTTTGCGCCGTCGAGCGAAGCAGTCTGCGGAAAGAGGAGAAGAAAAACTTCGAGGTTAAGGAAAAATGTGCCGGACTAGCTTTCGCTAGCCCAGCAGTACGCAGGAATAATTCTCTGTACGCTCTGTGTAGGGAGCAAGCTCACCTCTGGTCGAGCGATGAAGCAACAGAGAAGTCCCGCAAAGAGAGAGAGTTCAGGTTCAAGCGAGGTGAAGGGCAATAAGAGATCAATGGGTGGGCGTCAGCGGCTTAAGTACCCAGAGGGCATGGCCTCTGGCGCAACGCTGACGCCCCTGCCGTAAAGGCATGATTGTATTCCTTCAGGTAAAACATCGCGGGCGCAATTTCCCATATGATATGTTGCACCGAGTGACAAGACTGATAAGGGAACAAGGAATTAAGCAATTTAAGTGAAGATTTGAGCGATTTGTCTTCAGTTTGGGAAGCTGACGTTAGTTCGAGTGATGAACAAGAAATAGCTGGTTCTAATTTAGGTCTGCACCCGTATTTATTTGACTCTTACCGTTCAGTGAACGAGGTGGTGCGAGGGGAAATCCGACATTTCAGATTAGCAAAATTCAGAGGGCGAAGGGCTGGAACCCGATCGTAGTCTACAGAGCTCGCGATGTTAGAACACCCAAATGCGACACAACGTACCGGCATTTTTCAAGTTATACAAAAGAAAATAGGCGATCTTGAAGACAATAACACTGCATGCTAATAGCAGTGGCAGACAACCGTGCTGGTCCCTACGTCACGACGTCGCATGCGTAAGTAACCGGATGTCCCTTGACGAAACACGGTGCCAATTTTAAAATCCCTTTTAAATCAAATTTTCATAGATTTATCATTTTTGCTTGTAAAAACAAACATAGTTGAATGATACAACATATATATGTTGTGCCACTTTATGCATAGTTCCAAAATCATGTCACACCACCTTTAACTTTCCTTCTTCTCTCATCAGTCTTTTCTTTTCCAGGTTTAGAAACATGGACAGGTCTGTCTCACCGCTCGGCATGACCTCCAATGTGACTCAGCCTCCATTCAACGCCACAGTGAAGCCGTTCAGTGTGTTTGACGGCTGTGAGCAATACATCGAGGCCATTTTCTTTGACCTCACCCTTCAGACCATCAACGTCATCGTGGGGATTCCTGCCAACTTACTTGTTATTGCCATTCTCATCCACAATCGTAAAGAACCCTCCACTTCAGACATTTTTCTGGGCTGCTTGGCCTTCATGGACGCCTACTTTGGCATCATGACTCCCCTTAGTTTCCTCAACCTCTACCTCTGGAACAGCAAGGAGATGTGGTCGGCCGCTAAGTTCTCCTTTGGTGTGAAAGACACCAGCGGCCCGTTGTTTCTCTCCTGCATCTGCCTGGACCGCTTCTTGGCCGTGCTCTTTCCCATCACGTATGGGCAGCTGAAGCACGTCGAGTACAGAGTGAGCCTCACTGCACTCGTGCTCTTCCTCACCCTCGCCTATTCTGCAGCCAAAATGGTGGGGGGCTTCCACAACTTTGAGAAAGTGTTCACCTACGAGATCCTGGCAGCCTTTGGCTGGATGGTGGTGTGTAACGCAAGCATCCTTCAGGCCCTGAAGAAGTCCCCCAGTGCAGGGAGAGACAGCATGCACCCCATGAAGAAGAAGGCCTTCAAGATGGTGCTCTCCATCCTTTGCATCATCATTTTCAACTACCTGCCACCGGTGGCTCTGTTCCCTTTTGAGGACCATTACTCCCCTGATGTGTTTCGCTGCTACGTGCAGCCTGCAGGCTTTGCTTTCATGAACATCAGCAGCACCATCCAACCACTTGTGCACTTGTCTCGTCTGGAGAAGGTTCCTTTCCTCCCAGAGGCCTGGGTGAACAAAATGTGTTCCTGCTTCTTTGCAGGGATCAGCAAACCTGCATCTGAACAAAACACATCTGCATAGATTAAACTAACACTGTTTATTTTTTTTAGATTTATGG
>JBBPBX010004280.1:53580-66477 GCA_038048925.1 Garcialebias charrua | reverse complement strand
AAAAAAAAAAAAAAAATTTAAAATTTAACTTAAGACAGAAGCCCTTTATTCGGTGAGTTATTTTGATGGAATGGCCGATGTCCAATACTTATATTGGCCAATACAGATACCATGCCGATAATATTTATTATTTATTTTGTGGTGCTTTAAAAAAATGTGTGCTTTTAATTTTTATTGTACATATTTCAGTAGTAATGACTGCGTTATTGTCATTGCTGATGTTACCTCACTGTGCTTCAGTTGCTGGGAGATTAGCTGACGACTCAAAACTCAGGGGAAAAAAAAGTTATATTTCGTGTAAGCTCCGCCCTTTAAAAGCTACGCTAATTGAGTTTATCCCTCGCTTCCCGTCATAACACTGAACAACTTTAGTCTACGCCCACCTGTTGTGGGGCCACACCCGGTCCGCATAAATACGCCCCTGGACCGGCAAACTGCTCCCACTTTTCTTCAGCCAACGCTGCGACACTAAAGAGTCTTTTTTCTATGCAAGATGCTTTCTTTAAGAACAACGGTGAAGACATGTCCCGTGTGCCTGGCGGGCTAAATTTTGTCCACCGACCCCCACCCCATCTGTGAGGGCTGCCTGGGCGCTGCCCACGCGCGACAGGCAATTGAGCCTTTTGTTGTGGTCTCACTGAACTACCACCAAGTGACTGACTACTGTTTCAGCAAGTAGTTACGGTATTCAAAATAGTGCCCTTTTTTGTGTGAATGACTAGCCAAACGACATTATTGGCCATGACTATTATTTTGTAATCCCACTCCACCCACTTTGTCCCAACCTTAAGTGTACAATTCCAAGGACATTTGAGTTGGATGCTTTCGGTCAAAGGAGAGCTGTATCAAAATACAGCTCTAATGCTTGAGACAGATTGGAGACACCCACAGTAAAAATCAGGTGGGTTCCAGATGGCGTGGAGAATGGTTTTGTGGCTGTTTTGGGGAAAAAAAGTCAAGACTGCGGGCCTTTTTGACTTACGTGAGGAAGTTAAACATCGTGAATGTAGCCAGACATTTTGGAGACACCTTCATAAATGTTGTTCAAGTACCGTACTCACAGACCAATGTGATACCACCTTTACAGTCAACATTATGTTCTTTTGGAAACTTCAGCAAATGTGTCCTTTAACTGCAGCCTACCAGCAATAATAATTAAATTTAAAACTATATAACATATTCTGTATAAGTCTAAGGGAATTGGTATCTTATTTGTAAACAATAAAGGAAACGGTGCTTCAAAATGTTGCCACCTGTTGAAACAAATTTACCTAAAACTTGGGAATCTGGTGTGGTTCATAAATTAAATAATTTAAAGAAAAACTGTAAATTACTGCTTTAATTGTTTTGCTATTACTATGATGTTTAAAGTCACTTTTATTTTAACTAAGCTCTGGTAAAATTAATGAGATTTGATGTAAACGAGAATCTTTTAGTTCACAAATACTTTGTATAATTTTTTGCAGCAGCATGGTGGCACAACCGGCAGAGCTGCTGCCTCTCAGTGAGCAGGTTACCCTGGTTCAAATCTCGGTCAGAGGGCCTTTCTGGATGGAGTTTGCATGTTCTCTCCATGCATGCGTGGGGTACCCCGGTTTCATCTCACAGACCAAAAACATGTATGTTAGGCTGGTAACTCTAAATTGACCCTAGGTCAGGTGTGAGTGAGAGTGTGAATGGTTGTTTGTCTCGTTCGTCTCTATGCGTCTTAGTGATGGACTGGAGATCCGTCCAGGGTGTACCCTGCCTCTCGCACAGATTGCTGGACATGGGCACCAGTGACCCCCACGACCCAAAAAGAAAGAAGCGGGTGAAAGATAATGAATCAATGGATATAATTTTTGCAGTTCTCATCTTTCATGGGGGTAATTAGACCTATTCAGTAAGGCAGTGTTTTTCAACCACTGTGCCTAGGCACACTAGTGTGCCGCGAGTGATCGTCAGGTGTGCCTTGGAAATTATCAAAAAAGCCACCCCCCTTTCTACAACCTCTTTAAATTTAAGACCACATTGTTGTGGTACTGTTCGGGTGTATTTTTGAAGACATGTTAAGTGCAATTTGAAATAAGAAATATAAAATATGATAAAAATACATTTTTGTGTTTATTTCATTCCTATTCAAGACACTTTGATAAGAATGACTATATATTTAATATAGGCGGATACAGTGTATCTATGTTTACAATTTTGGTTGGTGGTGTGCCTCGGGATTTTTTTCAATGAAAACACTTTGCCTTGGCTCAAAAAAGGTTGAAAAACACTGCAGTAAGGTATAGATGGGTGCGACTCATATGCCCCTGCCAATTGGTGCACTGGTTGTGTCTGATTTTAAGACTGAGTTGTTCATGGACAAAATGCTGAATCGGAGGCTTGAAAACACCAGTCTACAGATTAGAGGGTGACGTTCGTGTAGTGGCAAGGGAACCGGACTTGATATCCGAAGGACCCAGGTTCGAGTTCGATCCCCGGCCACTACACACCTTGGGGTGTCTATGTGCACACCTATTTCCCCAGCTCCCCGGGCGCTGACAACGGCTGCTCACTGCACCACCTGGTGGTGGTTGGGTTAAATGCAGAGACCAATTTCGTCTGTCAAGTATGGGAAACATACACAGATGACAATAATGTGAAATTTATTTTTAATTTATAATATACAGAGTTAAGAGTTTCTTAGCCCTTTATTCTGCCCACTTTTGATTGTGTTCATGATCATTTTTATCTTTAAACTCTTACAGTCTCCAATCCAACTTGCTCTATTTTCTAATTACAAAAGCTTAAACCCAACATCTCTCATTTATTTTATCTCCCTCCATCTCATCAAGTCACGTTATTTAATGTTTCCACTGGCCATATGGTGTTTTTATCCAACCTTGCTGATTGAAGATGGCAGAGCCCAGAGATGTGAGAATCACTGCAACAATCAGGGACTACTGTACATATAAAACTGAAGAAAGCTCTGCAGTGTAGCAGCATTAGCTTTGAGCAGCTTCAACAACCAATATGAGCTGTAGTGCGTTTTAACCAGCTTACTTTAACCTGGAGGTCGCATGTTGTCAAACTAAAAAATGGTTCAAACGCGGCATTCAGAGTTTAACCTCTCATCTTTCCTCTCTACTCGCACATTACCAGCCGTGCACGCCACCTGCTCACCACTCATTTGCTGTTGGACAGCTCTCAAGCGGGAGACAAAAGGGGTTGAGGGGAAAGAAAAAGACAGCTGATGCCATCTGCCCAGTCATGTGTGTGACCATCAGGGACACCACACACATGGCTTATCTGACATGTTTCCGTTTGACATAATTTATTTGACAGAATTTATTTTCCAGATCTGCTGGGAAAACAAGTTACCAGCTGTACATTTTGTGACATAATCTTTGGGGCGAAAAAAAATGTTAGTGTAAAAAAATAAATAATAATAATAAAAGATACATTATTGTGCTAGTGTGCATCCGGAATCAAAAAGGATTAGTCTATTAAAAATATCCATCATTTACACTCTAAACTTAAGGATCACATCATGTTGAACTTCCTCAATATAAATTAATTTCCCACCTTTACACTACATTTCAGGCAGAAAACAATAAAAAAAGATTTCGGACACATTTCGGACAAAAGACGAAACGTTTCTACAATTTTTTTTGCTTTGTTTTGTTTTGTTTTGTTTTTTGAATGTCCAGAGGACCAGACTTAGCTTTTTTGGATTTCTCTACCTGTATTATTGAGCATGCATCAGAATAAAAAAAGAATTTTGTTCATTTTCCCCATTCCCATAGTAAAACAACCTGAATGAGTTAGATAAAGTACAGGGAACCCCCGACCTACGAACGAGTTTGGGACCTAAGAACCGTTCGCAGCTCGATCCGGTCGTAGGTAGGGGGTGAAAATTGCGTCCCGTTCGTAGGTCGTTATTCTGTTCGTAGGTCGCGGAAATACCGCTAACGGTGCGCCGCGCACACATTTAACAGCATGAGACTGACATACTGGCCCATAAACATGCACAGAACTTTATTTACAAACACTTATCTAAACCATTACACCACACATGCATCCATAAACACACACAGTAACTGTACATCAGTAACTTCACATCAGAACTGCAGGAAATCAGCTGGAAATCACATCAGCAAAATGATGTCAACAATCACACATGAACACTTCTCAAAGTGCAGCTTTTAACATCAGAACAGCAGCAGTGCAACCAGTGCGTTGATGAGCCCAACTAACAACAGCCAAGGGGCAATCCCCTCCCCCACCTCGCCGATTGCCGTGTGTGACGCAGTTACGCCGTAGCTCGATTATATACTTGTAATGGGGCTCGTTCGTAGGTCACGTTTTTTCTGCCGTACGTCGATGGTATTCTTCTACTTTGGCTCGTTCGTAGGTCCCGTGGTTCGCAGGTCGGTGGAGTCGTAGGTCGGGGGTTCCCTGTAGTGTTGATTTGTTTTTATTTATTCAACACTGTCCACAATACTCAAGCTATTTTTAAAAACATACAGTAATTAAGTTTGCACCTCTAGTCTACTTTTATTTTTCTTATTTCTTTTTTTATTATTTTACAAAAAGGTTTTCCAAATAGGAGTTTTAGTTTAACTTCAAGTTTTGGAGGATCTGTGGACTTAAGAAATTTGTAAAAAATAAAAAATAAAAAATAAAAATAATAATAATAATAATAATAATAATAATAATAATAATAATAATAAAATTAAATAAATAAAAAACTAACAGTCTGTTTTGTGCATGCTCACTATCATTTTGTGCGCTACTAACAAATACCAATGGAGTCAATTTTACAGTTCAGGTAGTACAGGGTTCTGCAGCCCTGGTCTGTGGCCAACACAATTTGCATCTCAATACACTGTCAATTCTTGTGATTAAACCAACACAGGCAGAGTGCAATAAAAATCCAACCTTTTATTCACGACACAATGCAGTTCATGGTTTTGATTGAACGGATTGATATTCAACCACACATCAAAGGAATGGTCCAAATGTCAGAATTGAGGCGATCAATTAAAAATTGCAACTCAGAAACAGGTCCATCCATCCATCCATCCATCCATTTTCTTCCGCTTATCCGGGGTCGGGTCGCGGGGGTAGCAGCCTAAGTAGGGAGGCCCAGACTTCCCTCTCCCCAGCCACTTGGAGCAGCTCCTCTGGGGGAATCCCAAGGCGTTCCCAGGCCAGCCGAGAAACATAGTCCCTCCAGCGTATCCTGGGTCTTCCTCTGGGTCTCCTCCCGGTGGGACATGCCCGGAACACCTCACCAGGGAGGCGTCCAGGAGGCATCCTAACCAGATGCCCGAGCCACCTCAACTGGCTCCTCTCGATGTGGAGAAGCAGCGGCTCTACTCCGAGTCCCTCCCGGATGACTGAGCTTCTCACCCTATCTCTAAGGGAGAGTCCAGCCACCCTGCGGAGAAAACTCATTTCAGCCGCTTGTATCCGAGATCTTGTTCTTTCGGTCATAACCCAAAGCTCATGACCATAGATGAGGGTGGGAACGTAGATCGATCGGTAAATTGAGAGCTTTGCCTTTTGACTCAGCTCTCTCTTCACCACGACAGACCGGTACAGCGCCCGCTTCACTGCGGACGCTGCACCTATCCGCCTATCGATCTCACGCTCCAGTTTTCCCTCATTCGTGAACAAGATCCCGAGATACTTAAACTCCTCCACTTGGGGCAGGACCTCCTCCCCGACCCGGAGAGGGCACGCTACCCTTTTCCGGCTCAAGACCATGGCCTCGGATTTGGAGGAACTGATCCTCATCCCGGCCGCATCACATTCAGCTGCAAACCGCTCCAGCGAAAGCTGTAGATCACGAGCTGATGAAGCCAATAGGACCACATCATCTGCAAAAAACAGAGAAGCGATTCTAAGGCCACCAAAACGGATCCTCTCAACACCTTGGCTGCGCCTAGAAATTCTGTCCATAAAAGTTATAAACAGAATCGGTGACAAAGGGCAACCTTGGCGGAGTCCAACTCTCACCGGAAACGAGCCTGACTTACTGCCAGCGATGCGGACCAAGCTCTGACACCGGTCGTACAGGGACCTAACAGCCCATATCAAAGGGCCTGGTACCTAGGGGTGGGCGATATATCGAATATACTCGATGTATCGCGATATTTTAAATGTACGATGGTTAAAAGGGCTATATCGTGTATATCGAGGATCCTCCTGCTGTCGTGCGGGCTCCCACTCGCCCCCCTCCTTCCTGCAGGCTGCAGGAGCCGCGCGCGAGACTTTCAGCACAACATGTAAACACGGCAGATATGAAGAGCGCTGCCAGCTGCTGAGGGGGAAAAACAATGTTCTTTCTGAGCTAGTTTGGATTAAATTGTCAGATGAGGGCATAAAAAATGTTTTTGTAGACGATGCTGAAAATAATCCCGAAGAAAGGTCGGAACTACGAATCTTTTTCACCATTTAAACAGCGGAGTGGAGCATGAACCGTGAAACGGCAGAACCGAGTGTTTTTCCAGCCTGCTGCTTCCTTAAAACAAACCACGGGTCTGAGCTCATTTAGTCATGCGTGCACCGCAGAGAGAGGTGGAGACATTATTAAATCAGCATTTTATCATTATCGCTAAAGATACGGTCCTTAGCGGCTAACAAGATGGCTAACGCGTTAGCCGTCTTCTTCCACAGCTGAGACTGACCGTGTCTTTAGCGATACAGCTGATTTAATAATGTCTCCACCTCTCTGTTCACGTTTCTGAGTGGAGGCTGTCGTGTTTTTACACAAGGATTCAATGCGACACTTTGTAGAGCAACTTAGAGAACGTCTTCGTGAACCCGGAAACAACCCCCTGACCCTTTCACAATAAAACCGGATACAGTACACAGAGGCTCACATTTACTGCAGTACACAATACCTGTGATAAATCTGTTCTTGTTCAGAGGTTTTGCAGACATTGCCTGAACTTGGCACAGTTTGAAACTTGTGCACATTTTGTGGTTTGTTGTTAAAAATTACCAGCACATGCAAATAGTTTAGAGTTGTTACCTGTGACTGTTCTGGGTCAGTAAATTTTATGGCCACTGTTTACACTTTTGTTTTTGTATTTTAAAGGCCTTAAATGTTTTGATTTAACATTTTTTTAAATGTTAAAAGCACAAGAGCACCTTTTTAAGTTTAAATTATTTATTCTTCCTTTTTGCTTGAAGTACTTTTTATTTATGTGTGCAATTGATGGTTAAAATAAAATATTTAAGTTTGTTCAAATTTAGTGTTGACATTTTTTTATCAATTTTGAATCATTTTTTCATTGATTTTGGAGATATCGCGATATATATCGTGTATCGTGATATAGCCAAAAAATATCGCGATATAATATTTTCCTCATATCGCCCAGCCCTACCTGGTACCCCATACTCCCGGAGTACCCCCCACAGAACCCCCCGAGGGACGCGGTCGAATGCCTTTTCCAAGTCCACAAAGCACATGTAAACTGGTTGGGCAAACTCCCACGCACCCTCCAGGACCCTGTTGAGGGTGTAGAGCTGGTCTAGTGTTCCACGACCAGGACGAAAACCACACTGCTCCTCCTGAATCCGAGGTTCGACTATCCGACGGACCCTCCTCTCCAGAACCCCTGAATAGACCTTACCAGGGAGGCTTAAGAGTGTGATCCCTCTATAGTTGGAACACACCCTACGGTCCCCCTTTTTGAATAGGGGAACCACCACCCCAGTCTGCCAATCCAAGGGAACTGCCCCCGATGTCCACGCGATATTGCAGAGTCGCGTAAGCCAACACAACCCCACAACATCCAGAGCCCTAATAATAATAATAATAATAATTGTCTAATCTTGTCATCTGCGTATGTTTCCCATACACAGACGAAATTCGTCTCTGCATTTAACCCAACCACCTACCAGGCGGTGCAGTGAGCAGCCATAGAAGGCGCTCGGGGAGCTGGAGAAATAGGTGTGCACTCATAGACACCCCAAGATGTGTAGCGGCCGGGACGCGAACCCGCGTCCTTCGGGTCCCAAGTCAAACGCCCTAACCACTACACCATCTTGGCTCATAAGGAACTCAGGACGAATCTCATCCACCCCCGGAGCCTTGCCACCGCGGAGCTTTTTAACCACCTCGGCGACCTCAGCACCAGAGATTGGAGAGCCCGACCCAAAGTCCCCAGGCTCCGCTTCCTCAGTGGAAGACGTGCCAGTAGGATTGAGGAGGTCTTCGAAGTATTCCGCCCACCGACTCACAACATCCCGAGTTGAGGTCAACAGCACGCCATCCCCACCATAAATGGTGTTGGTCGCGTACCGCTTTCCCCCCCTGAGACGCCGGATGGTGGACCAGAATCGCCTCGAAGCCGTACGGAAGTCATTCTCCATGGCCTCTCCGAACTCCTCCCACGCCCGAGTTTTTGCCTCAGCAACCACCCGAGCCGCATGCCGCTTGGACTGCCGGTACCTATCTGCTGCTTCCGGGGTCCCACAGGCCAAAAAGGCCCAATAGGACTCCTTCTTCAGCTTGAACAGAAACAGGTCTTGTATTAAAATTAAAAACATTGTTATAAAACCTGACACACTGAACATACACAAAATGAGGCTTGGTGAAAAACAAATAAACTGCTAGCAGCAGATCTGTTTAATATACACTACATTGCCAAAAGTATTTGCTCACCTGCCTTGACTCGCATGAGCTTAAGTGGCATCCCATTCCTAATCCATAGGCTCTCAGTCTCTGCTCTAATTCATCTCAAAGGTGTTTTATCGGGTTGAGGTCAGGACTCTGTGCAGGCCAGTCAAGTTCATCCACACCAGACTCTGCCATCCATGTCTTTATGGACCTTGCTTTGTGCACTGCTGGTGCACAGTCATGTTGGAAGAGGAAGGAGCCAGCTCCAAACTGTTCCCCACAAAGTTGGGAGCATGGAATTGTCAAAAATGTCTTGGTATGCTGAAGCAGTCAGAGTTCCTTTCACTGGAACTAAGGGGCCAAGCCCAGCTCCTGAAAAACAACCACACACCATAATTCCCCCTCCACCAAACTTTAGACTTGGCACAATGCAGTCAGACAAGTACTGTTCTCCTGGCAACCGCCAAACCCAGACTCGTCCATCAGATTGCCAGATAGAGAAGGGCGATTCGTCACTCCAGAGAATGTGCCTCCACTGCTCTAGAATCCAGTGGCAGCGTGCTTTATACCACTGCATCCAATGCTTTGCATTGCACTTGGTGATGTATGGCTTGGATGCAGCTGCTCGACCATGGAAACCCATTCCACGAAGCTCTCTGTGCACTGTTCTTGAGCTAATCTGAAGGCCACATGAAGTTTGGAGGTCTGTAGTGATTGACTCTGTTTGAAGTTTGGAGGTCTGTAGTGATAGACTCTGCAGAAAGATGGCGACCTCTTCGCACTATGCGCTTCAGCATCTGCTGACCCCGCTCCGCCAGTTTACGTGGCCTACCACTTCGTGGCCGAGTTGCTGTAATTCCCAGACACTTCCATTTTCTTATAATACAGCTGACAGTTGACTGTGGAATATTTAGGAGAGAGGTACTGGTAATTTCACGACTGGATTTGTAATGTGGTGGCAACCTATCAGTTCCATACTGGAATTCACTGAGCTCCCAAAAGTGACCCATTCTTTCACAAATGTTTGTAAAAAACAGTCTGCATGCATAGGTGCTTCATTTTAAACACCTGTGGCCATGGAAGTGATTGGAACACCTGATTCTGATTATTTGGATGGGTGAGCAAATACTTTTGGCAATGTAGTGCATTTGAGTTTAGTAACTCAGCAATGAGAAACAAAATGTTGCACATTTTCAGTGATTGTCGCTGTTGCTGAATTGTAGGTTTGGCTAAAGGGAAAATACAGCTAACAGCAGGATGTGAAGCCAGACAGAGTTGTCCACTGTAAGAAGTGAAGAGAGGGAATCTGGCCTTTATACACAAAACCCCACTTGAACTTTTCTGTCATTTCTTACAGTGGATGTATGTGCAGTGCATGCAAACAAACCTAAATTCCAACTTAATGACTTATTCATTCATTCATTCAACCTTTATTTAGTCAGGTAAATCTTTTGAACCTCATGGGCTCATTTACGAAAGCGACCTGCTAAAACTACCGTATTTTCTGGTGTATAGGTCGCACCTGTGTATAGGTCGCACCATCCAATTATCACCAATAGATTGGAAAAAATCCCTAGATAGGTCGCACTGGTGTATAGGTCGCACCTACATTTAGCTCTGCTGCAAATGTCTGCCACAGGAGTGCACAGCAAGGCTTTTAAGAAGATTAACACTTAAAAACAATTATTTGTTTGATAAAAATTATAGCAAATATGTGTCTGAGCTGAACTTTTCCTTAATAAATGAACGTAATTGTGAAATGAGCTGGATTTAAAAATTTGTTTTGTCGAAAGTGATAACAAGCCATATATAGGTCGCACCTGAGTATAGGTCGCAGGCCTTGAAAAAAGCATAAAAAGGTGCGACCTATACACCGGAAAATACGGTAAAGAACAATGAACAGCAATGGTAGAATTTCCTTAAACAATAAACAAACAAACAAACAATAAACAATAGAAAACAAAAGAGAGGGAAAAAAAAAAACAACAATTTTTTTTTTTTTTTTTTTTAACAAAGTATCAAAAAACTAGCAAAACATTATAAGGTAAACGTATAGAATCAAAGACAGGAACAAATCTGCATTGGTTTTTGCCAGGATTCCAACAGATTCTGAAAACCATTTAGAGAAGTCAAGTTTGAGAGCTTCAGATCTTTTTGTAAGATATTCCAGGAAGCTGGAGCGGAATAGGAGAAGGCCCTTTTTCCAAGTTCAGTCCTCACTGACGGAACACTGCAGGTAATCATGTCCTGAGAGCGCACACTGTAGCTGCAATCACGCAAAGAAAAAAAAGATTGGATTTTATCAGTACAATGACATAATTCAGCTTTTTTTACTCCGTCTTTATTGAGATATATAGGCAATACAAACATGAACAAAATACCCACCTCCCCTCGCGCTAACAGAGACTCATCCTTCCAACAGCATTACTGATTTGCTATATTGCATACAATCACATGCTGACACATCCTCTGCATATTAAAATTACATGGAGAAAGTAAAATTAAAGCATAAATGAAGTTGCAACTAAGTATGATGGATTTAAAAAATGTTCTTATTGGTTCAAATTATATACAGAACACAGCCTCTACAAATACAAAAAACAGTAGCAGCCGATAGGCAAATAAAAAATAATAATTTTGGGAACCCATCAGGTCCTGGAGATTTTCCTGTTTGTATGGACTTAATTGCATTAATAAGTTCCTCTACAGAAAATTATTTGTCTAGATCGGATGCAGTTTTGTTAATAATCATGGGAGCATGCATTTTCTTGAAAAATTTGTCAAATAAAATATGGTTACTAAGGGATTCATTGCCATACAGCTTTGAGTAAACTCTATGGAAACTTGGATTTCTGAATGATCTTTAACTTTAGTACCCATTTAATCGTTTCTCTCACCAATGGTCCCATTCACAGTCCTCTGACGGAGTTGATGGGCAAGAATCTTCCCCATCTTTTCACCACATTCATAAGTTTTACTATGGAATTTATTCATTAGGTTTGTCTTGTTGATAGTAGGTTGAACTCTTGTATGAAGGGTTTGTCATTGTTTGACGAAATGGGATGTAACAAGTGTAGAATCTAATTTGAGGATATCTGTTAGCTGTTCCGACATTCAAATTGTGCAGTTTTCTTTGGTGTGTGCTATAGATTATTTGGCCTCTCGGGTATGCCTTCATTGATTCCCACACTGACATTCCCAGGGTCTGGTTATGTTCAAGAAAAAGTTATTTCAGATGAGATATAGCCTTCATCTGAAAGGGGTATTAAGGGGCCATGAGTGATAATTGCCATGGGAAATTGCAAAGCTGGGCACCGCTAATTAAAAAATTAGTTCCACAATTTCTAAAACACTTATTAATTTTTTTAGGTCCACAATTTCAGAAGCACAAATGTCTTATGAAAATTAGGGGAAGCTAATCTAATCCGCTATTTATATATTTATATATATTATATATATATATACAGGTAACCCCCGACCTACGAACGAGTTTGGGACCTAAGAACCGTTCGCAGCTCGATCCGTTCGTAGGTAGGGGGTGAAAATTATATTTAAAAAAAAAATTATTCATTCATTCATTCATTCAACCTTTATTTATCATGCTAACGGAGCGCGCGCACACATTTAAGCATGTAAAGTAGTGTACTGTAATGTTAAACATTGCTATTCACATTTACAGAATAAATAAAAATATATTTTCTTACTTTGAGATGGTCAAAGCCGACATAGGTTGCCATGCGTTGATTGTTTTCGGGCCAAGCAGCGCGGGGGCCGGCAAGCCACCGCAGCTGCTCCAGACCTGTGTTAGCTAGCTGGCTAGCTTCTGCTAGCCAAGCCATGAGCTAGTGTTGGAGCGGCGGCGCGATCAATCTGCAGCTGCTGCTCCAGCCGCTGCTCCAGCCTGAGACGTCCACAGAGCTATTCCAGCTAGTAATTAATCCATATGATGCGATCCTGGTCACCAGTGTTCAAAAGGCCGGCTCCCGTGTTAGCTCCAGTGTTAGCTCTGGAGCTAGCCAGGCCGGAGGTGTAGCCAGGCCGGCCGGAGGTGTTCGCACGGCGGCCTGGCACGATCGGCGATAAATCCGCTGCTGCTTGAGACATCCACAAAGTTCACAGAGACGTTTCCAGCTAGTAATTAATCCATATGAAGCCATCCTGGTCACCAGTCTTCGTCCGGCTCTCGGCAGCTAACCTAAGATGGCGTCCGGTGTTCTACATTAATTTGTGACCGGAGACCCCAGTGACTGAACCTAAAATAGCGTCCGGTGTTCTACATTAATTTGTGACCGTGT
>JBBPBX010004280.1:29835-45034 GCA_038048925.1 Garcialebias charrua | reverse complement strand
TATATATATATATATATATATATATATATATATATATATATATATATATATATATATATATATATATATCAGTGGCGGGCCGTGCATTTCACACCTAGGCCTTCAGTAGTGCTCCGTCTGAATCAATCCAAGCCTCAATAACTATTTTATGGCTATAAACTTCTACTACAGGTACAGCTGTGACACACATAAAAAAAGCATCAAAAATAACCTGATAAAACTGCAATATTATTTAGGAATATAGCAACATTTTACTCACCAAAAATCCTGATTATTTGTTATTACACTGTCTTTAATATTATATTAATAATTGATAATAAATATTTAATATCCCCAGGTAATAATTTGAGGTCTCAACTTCTGTTATGATCTTGTCTGATATTGGACAGAGTTTTGTGTGAGACAATAAAAAGATGGCAAAAATGCTGAACAGGACACATAATGTATTATAAAATTATAAAATGAATAAATAAAATAAAATAAAAATAAAAAATGTTAGTTGAACCTTAGCCTGGCCCTCGCCTTCCTGCACAGCTCCGCTCAATTCTCATTTCCCTTCACTTCACAGTCTGGGACTTCCCCCATCCACAAGGATTTCTCCGGTAGATTTTTGTTCGGACCAATCAGAGAACAGAAGGCGGAGTTTTGAACGACGTCGACTGACGTCGTCATTCAAAATGGCTGCCGCCACGAAGGAATTTTCAATAAAACAAGGTAAAAAACTATTATTTCTCTGCTGAGAAAAATATATTTCTTAGCTGACGTTATATCAGAAGTGTTCCTGAGCAATCAGAGAGCAGAAGGCGGAGTTTTGAACGATGTCGACTGACGTCGTCATTCAAAATGGCTGCCGCCACGAAGGAATTTTCATCAAAACAAGGTAAAAAACTATTATTTCTCTGCTGATAAAAAATATATTTCTTAGCTGACGTTATATCAGAAGTGTTCCTGAGCTTAACAGTTCCTAAATCAATTCACGAAATGGTCAAATCTGCTGGATTTAAATAGTTTCGGTTTGACATTTTCCAAACAGCCTCGGGTGCGCTACGAAAATAAATGATAAAAAAATCGAATTTTATCTCAAATGTTTTATCTAGGCCAGGGGTCACCAACGTGGTGCCCGCGGGCACCCGGGTGCCCCTAAGGACCATTTGAGGTGCCCCCGGACCTGTTCTAAAAATAGCACAACTCACTACTAAGCTGCATTTAAAATGTCATTTTATTCAGTTGTTATTCTTTTTTTGTATTTATTTATATTTTAAAATGTCTATCTTAAAAATATGTTCTTAAAAATATGTTTATTATACATTTTTTTCAATTTACGCTTTATTTCCGAAGCGTTTATCAAACTGGTGCCCTTTGTATGACTCCATACCCACGAAGTAGCTCTCAGTTTCGAAAAGGTTGGTGACCCCTGATCTAGGCCAACAGTCAGTAAATTAGAGCCATATAATTACACACTGGTGGCAGAAAAAATATCCACCGAGTGGTTTCTGAGCAATTTATCTGATAGCCTGGACCTCGCCAGGCTAAACTAACAAAACTCCGCCTTCTGTTCTCTGATTGGTCCATTCAAAAATCTCCAGGAGAAATCGTTTTCAATGGGAGGAATGCCAGACCCTAGTCTGAAGCAAAGTGAAGGACAGGGTGTGGTTTTAACCAGGCTAGTTGAACCTTTGAAATTTTTAGTTTTTTTTTTAAACACAAAGACAATTTCTACCTGGATCAGAAGTACTCATACGTGCGCATGCTCTTTGTGGACTTCACATCTGCCTTCAACACCATGATCCCCCAAACTCTGATAGACAAACTATCCACACTTGGACTACGTAAGCCCCTCCGTTTGTAACTGGGTCTTAGACTTCTTAACAAACAGACCACAGTCCGTGAAGATCCACAACTTCTCCTCCTCCACCATAACCCTCAGCACTGGCTCTCCTCAAGGATGTGTGCTGAGCCCTCTTCTGTTCACTCTGCTCACATATGATTGTACAGCCACACATCCAGGCTGTCATATTGTTAAGTTTGCAGATGATACAGCGGTGGTGGGATGCATCACAAACAATGATGAGTCCAGCTACAGACAGGAGGTGGAACACCTGGAGAGCTGGTGCAAAGAGAATAATCTTCACATGAATGTGAAGAAGACAAAGGAGATGATTGTGGACTTCAGAAGGAACAAACACACCCACACCCCACTGAACATAGGTGGATCTGCGGTGGAAGTGGTCTCCAGCTACAAATACTTGGGTGTACACTTGAATGATAACCTCAGCTGGAGCAACAACACCACCAGCCTGATCAAGAAAGGTCATCAGAGACTCTACTTCCTCAGACGGCTGAGACGAGCTGGTCTGAGCAGCCCAGTCCTCACCTCCTTCTACAGGTGTGCAGTGGAGAGCATCCTGTGCTCCAGCATCAATGTGTGGCATGGAGGCTGCACAGTTGCAGAGAGGAAAGCTCTACAGAGAGTGGTGAAGGCTGCACAGAAGTTGTTGGAGTCAGTCTCCCCACCATCACAGACATTTACACCTCCAGATGCAGGAAAAGAGCCACCTGCATCATGAAAGACCTCACTCACCCAGCACACACACTCTTTGCCCCACTCCCCTCAGGACGGAGGTTGAGGAGCATCAAATGTAGAACAACTAGACTGAGGAACAGCTTCTACCCTGAGGCTGTTAGACTCATGAATTAATAAATAATAAGAATAATCACTGTGAAATATCACATCATGCTGATGCTGATCTGTTTTCTTGTTGCTGTGTTCATCTGTGACCATCTGCTCATACAGACTCATGTTCGTGCTGCTGTTTATATATAATGATGTTTTTCTACTACATTAGGGCTTAGTGTATTTCTAGTTGATGTTTTCTTAGTTAATCCTAGATGTTATTACTGTTTTTCTCTTGCATTTTGTTGTTGGATGTAACTGGGACCCTGTGTACATAATCTCGTTTTCATCACATGTACCACATGCGGTGCAAATGACAATAAAGACTCTCTGACTCTGACTGACTCTGACAATTTACAGATATATGAAAGGGAAAAAAACAACATATAAAATGAAAGGTAGCAACAGATGAAAAAAATCATATTTGCTCCTTCTTAAAACAAAATAAATTCAAACAATCAATTCAAACAATAATTATCTATAAATAATATAACAAAACTCACCAGAGTGTGTGGAACAAACTAGCAGTTATTTTGGGACATGCAGAAAGTTGTACCATGATGTGTCACAGCTGAATCAGGAGCTCCTACTTCGCGTTGTTTCCAGCAGCAAACACCGCGGTAAAGTTAGTTTGAAGTTGGACGAAGCAACGCAGTGCTGAAGACACGCTGACACGGAGCTTTAATATCCAACGTCCAACTTGAAACTAACTTCACTACGGTGCAGCAAACAGTAAACAAAGCCCGTTTTCTCTCTTTCTACCTTTCAGGTCGTGTGACCGGACATTACATCCAATAACACAGCAAGTTTGGACCATTGCAAAACTGTAAAAACCTACTTGGATTCTAAAAAAAAAATTGTGAAAAAGCTTACTGTATTTTAATGGCCAGCCCCAGAGCCTCTGGCCAGCCCGAACCGACTATCAACTTCCGCGCCGCGGGTGTGACGTCACACGTTGACTATCCAATCAAAACGGGTGAATAGCTGACATTTCCGTGTTGGTTGCGGTGAATACTCTTGGTGACGCGTTTAGCATCAGGTCTCGCCAACTCAAAATCTGATTGGTTGAAGCAACAGCTTGGATAGCGCTGCAGTGAGAAGCAGAGCTGCGAGTGAAGGCTTCTAATCTACCTAGCAACAAGTAGTGGCTAAAATGTGATTGGTTAAAGGCTTAAATATTAAAATACACTCTGGAAGCAGAGCAAACAGGGAGGTAGCAATGAAAGTAAGCGGTCAGACCATTTGGGATTATTTAATACGTATTCATGGACAAAATATAATAAAAATAAAAAATATTAATTTTTAATTTTTAATTTTAATTTTAAATAATTTTAAGGCCTTCTCTGAAGGCCTTGCAGGCCCTGAGGGTCCACCACTGATATATATATATATACACACAGTATGTATATATGTCACAGTAAAGAATATCGTCTAAATAAACGAAAACAAACTCATTAAAGAAGTCTCTAAGGACATCGTTAACGAGTGCTTGGAACACGGCAGGAGCATTAGTAAGGCCGAAAGGCATTACTAAATATTCAAAGTGTCCAAGTGGAGTCCTGAAGGCGGTCTTCCACTCATCTCCCTCACGAACCCTCACCAGATGATAAGCATTACGCAAATCTAATTTTGTAAATATGGCAGCTGAATGTAACTGGTCATGAACGGAATCAATGAGAGGTAACGGATACTTGTTTTTGATGGTGATCTGGTTTAACCCACGATAGTCAATGCATGGGCGCAAGGTTTTATCTTTCTTAGACACAAAAAAGAAACCTGCCCCCACAGGTGAGATGGACGGTCGAATGATACCAGACGCCAGAGACTCCCCAATATAATCTGTCATGGTCTCTCTCTCAGGCCCTGATATGTTGTATAATCTACTGGTAGGCAGAGGAGCTCCAGAAATAAGATTAATAGCACAATCATATGGGCGATGTGGAGGCAGGGACAAAGCCTTCTCCTTATTGAACACAGCACTTAAATCGTGATACACAGGAGGTATTTTGCTTAGGTCAACGGCTTGTGACTGGGGGTTATTTGCAGAGGTCTTCGGTACAGCAGAGCGAAGGCAGTTCTTGAGACAGTACGAGCTCCACTTGTCTACCCTCTTCTCCGACCAGTTCAGTGATGATTATGCCTCTCCAACCAAGGAAAACCCCATATTAATTGAGTGGTGGGAGAGTCAAAAACGAAGAATTCACTTCGCTCGTGGTGATTTCCGGAGATGATGAGGTGGAGTTCCTGGACCCTCAGGTGAATCTTGGCAAAAACCTGTCCAGTGAGGCCAGCAACTGTCAGAGGGTCTCGAAGGGTATGGGTAGGAATGGATAGTTGTTCTACCAAGTCACTGCTGATGAGGTTTTGTTCTGCTCCAGAGTCCACAAGAGCTGTAACAGGTAACTTAATGTTATTATTCACAATAATAGAAGGCAAAGTCAATCATGAGACAGGAGAACAAGAAGATCTACCCACCAATATCTCCTGTTTTATTGATGGGAGGGGTCGTTTCCCTCCAGAGGGCATTGAGCTATGTAATGGCCACCCTTACCACAATAAAGACAACTCCCAGTTCTCATACGTCGCTGTCTCTCCTCTGGTGACAGCCTTGTGCGGCCTATTTGCATAGGCTCCGGTTCCTCCTCAAAGTTAGGTACAACTTTACTCTGAAAAGTCGGGTTCGACCGGAAACCAGAAGTGGATAGGCGCTGGGACTTGTAGTCCCTCTCCTTGTCCCTTTCATTGAAGCGATTATCGACTCTAATCGCCAAGGCTATCAGTTCCTGAAGAGAGTTGGGTTCGTCTCTCAGAGCGAGTTGATCCTTGACTCTGTCTGACAGGGAATTTAAGAAAGTACCTCTGATAGCGAGGTCGTCCTAGCCCGTCTTCGCCGCCATGATGCGGAAACGTAGTGCATGCTCCGATGCCGGCTTCCTTCCTTGACAGAGGTTCAACAGATGTTTGACTGTGTCCTCCTGCTGCAAAGGGTGGTCAAAAATCATTGAGAAGTCCTCGAGGAAATCAGGAAAGGTTAGTAAATCAAGAGCATGCGGGGATAAGTGCACTGTAGCCCAGCTAAGAGCGTCACCCTTTAACTGACTGATCACAAAAGTGATTTTTAGCAGCGTCCGTGGGATACGTACGAGGGGCTCTAGTAAAAGCCAGACGACATTGAAGAATGAATCCTGCATAGTGATCAGAGTCACCACTAAAAAACTCGGAAGGCCTGAAAACAGGTTCGGTTGAAGGTGTAGTTAATCCAGCAGCCGCAGTAGCCTTCACGGGAGAGGGCCCAGGTTGAGCGGCCCGTGGGGCAGAAAGAAGTTGTGAGAGCTTTTGATTAGCATCAAACATCATACCTCCAAGTTCTCTGAGGTTGGATTGGTTAGTTTGTTGTTGGGAAGCCATCTGTTGTAGTCTAGATTCCAATAAGTCCAGTCGTGACATCTGGGGGTCCGTAGCCCTCTGAGAAGGTTCTCCCCCAGTCGCGTTCTGGGTCTGTTTGTTTGGCTGAAGCATTTCTGTCACGGTATCAATATCAACCCAGATGAACGGACTGAAAGGAAACAGACTCAGGGGTAAAAAACAAACGATGATTTATTTTTAGTGGCAATGTTATCCACAGGGGGGAGCACGGGTGGAGCGTGGAGGTGGAAGATCTCACTGGATGTCAACTGAAAAGGTCCTGAGTTGAAGTCTTAACTTTGAAGTTCAGCACAGGAGGTCCACAGAGCAGCCAGGAGTCCAAGACATTAGGCACAGATGGACCAGGGTCTGTATGTCACGAGGAAAAAATCACAAGGGTAAGAATAGAAACTACAAGGATTAACACCAAGAGGCTGGAAGCACTAGTACCATAAAGTAGGTATGCTTCAGCACTGAAGGAAGCCAGCCAGCAGTCTTAAATAGTCCTGGAGCTGATTGGTGAAGATGGCTGACAGCTGTGACCTCAGGAAATCTGTGCAAGGAAGCAAAAACAGGAAACCCCACATATGTTTATAAATGTTTATATTTATATGTATACATATATAGATATATGTATATATATGTATGTATATATACATGTATACATACATGTATACATACATGTATACATTTTTATATATATAATTTTTGCCAATTTTTAAAAAACTAAAACAAGGTGCAGGCATGTGTTTGTTTGTTTGTTTGTTTGTTGTTGTTGTTTTTTGTGGAGAAATTGAGTATCCTACTTTGAAGAAATAAAACATGAAGTTAAAGTGAGCCTGATTTACTTTGTGTATTAGTACTAGTATCCACATATTTACAAAGGAAATGACAGAGAAACTGCTAAAAATAGTACCCTGATGCATGCTCAATAATCCAGGTAGAATTAGAAATAACCAGTTACCTGCTAAAAATAGTCTCTTTTTTGTTGTTGTGGGTACATCCTATAAAATTCTATGTTACTTTTAGTCAAAGCTTGAAAGAGCCGCTGCGGAGGGACCAAAGAGCCACATCTGGCTCTAGAGCCGCAGGTTGCAGACCCTTGCACTATAATGATTCAATGACAACCTCCTTAGTATGACTCTGAGGCTCAGTGAAGTATCTTTTTAATACTATTCTACTCTAAAATTGGAGATGTGACATAACATGGTGGCAGGTAGTGTCTTTAGTTCTAATCAACATTATTGATGTATCTCAACACGTTTTAATCCATTTAACTCTGTTACATACAGCAAACTGATGACCTTATTTTCTTCTTATATAATAAATAATTTTTTTAAATTGCTTCTCGGTGCATGCACTCGATCATAACTCACATCCACTCCTAAAGAACCGAGCCACCAAGCCATGCAGGAAGTAATTGAGTTAAGTTCTCAGTGGGGTGTCGGTCTGGGTGATGTGATACATGGGTGTGCTGCACGATGCGATGTGTGGAAAGGTCATCAGTGGGAAACCCATAAATTGTTCTGACACTCAGGCACATGTTTCTAATCAGTTCGACTTCAGATAATATTATGGTTGAAGAGCTCAGCATTGCAGTCATTAGCTGTTATCAAAGAGTACTTTGAATGTGGATAGGCTCAGAGGTCTTCTGGGTTTAAAACCACTGGGAGCTGGAAACATGGAGCGTAATTATGTACCTACATGGTGAGTGGTTCAGGCAGGTGGAACGCGTTCATGCCCCTCTGTTTAAACTTGACTTACTGTTTTACAGACTGATTTTTGCACTTTAGATACAACACTCTAAAAAAAAACTGCGCAGCAGGTTTTCACCTCCCCGTTTTAAACGCATCTCACGCTTGAGCTCCTCCGCTTGAAACTAAACTTTTAGAAATAGTTCAAACAATCACAACTGCACGTCCAAAAGCTTAAAAGTAAGGCAGTTTGTCTCCTACATGAGTTATTTCAATTCAAATATCTCAGCGAAGACTCTTTGGGTATACACTCTGCTCTCGGGGCTGAGCTTGGCAGGAGTGTTGACAGTCATTTCCACAATGGACTCCTTCTATTCAAACAACTCCAGCCAGTAATTTGCTCATACATCTTTGGGAACAGCTCGCCCAGCAATGAAAAAGCCTTAAATCTTGGACATGAAACAGAGTTTCATTGCTAAAGTTGAACCCTTTTTGTCATTGTTATTTTATACCTAAAGGCAGTTATTGTGCAACTGAGAAACTGCCCGTTTCTATGGCAATCTATACTTCCTGTGAGTTTTGGTCTCTGAGGTTAATTATGACAGAAGAGACAGTAATTTGCTCTTTTGTATTGGTACTTATCTCCCCTCACAGCTGGTGTGTTTTGCCGAGTGGACGACCATTAATCAAAGCTTTCTCCTGCTGGAAGTTGGACTATCCATCACCTCTCTCCTCCTCTGCATCTCCCGCTCCTTCTACTCCCTCTGCTGTCCCAGCGGGTGCTAAACCTTTTCATTTTGCATGCCCAAGTGCAACCTTGAATGTTGTTCCTGCTTTTTGCCGTAGTGATGGAGTTGAATGAATGTGCACTGTGAAGTTTTCCACACAGTGTGTAGTTGGTTAAAGTACGCTGTTTGTCTGTCACTCTGGAAGAATGGACGAGAAAACGCAATCAATTTACGTCCGCTCGGCTGATTCTGAAACGCTTATTTACACGCTGCACTATTAATCACTGAGCTGTGAAAGTTGGCTTCCCTCTGCCTGTGATTCACCTCAAAGCCTGAGAATTAAAACATGGCAGAGTTGTGTGTACTTACTGACTGAACTGTACCCCTGCATTATTTTTCACTTTAGCATCGAACAGACAGTTAGAGCTACATCTGCATTCTGGCGTAGTAGTCGAGTCCCAGTTCCATGCCTTAGGCTGATTGGAAAGAGGTTTACGTTGCTCAAAGATGGCTGCTTGTGTACCGTAAGCAAGAAAGAAAATGCAAAACGGCTTAAAGGGAAATTAAAAAGCAAAAGTTAAACCCTTAGAAGTACATTTGGTGGACATGTATTTTGTTTCTGGTTACTATAAAATGCATACTACTCTAACTTAAAAAAAGAAAAAAAGTAAAATAAGTTTGGTTGGTTTGAATGTCAAATTTATCTTATTTACTAATTATGCAGAAATTTAGAATATAAAATGTGATCAGTGTGGAATACTAATAATATTAAGCATACCAAAACTAACTATGAATGCATGTAAATATAATGATTTGTATCTTGTTATTTTTGTTTATTTTGCAGTTTTTTGTGTGTGTTTTGTGTATTCAGTTCAGTTAAGTGTTCCAGTTGTGGTCATTTAATCAGATGTCCTCAGTTGTTCTGGTTTGCCACTTGTTACATAACACCATTAGTAATCAGCACACCTTAGTAATCTCCTCTTTCAGTAAATACTGTACACAGTAGCCCCTCGCCAATTTGCGGTTCGTTTTTCACAAGTTCGCCATATTGTTTTTTTTTTGTTTTTTATAAGACTGGACACGACACAATCGGCTGATTGATGAATGAGTCATGAGTTGTTTCTTTAAAATAAAATATTTTAAATGATTTTGCACCATGTGTGCAGCCCACAAGTGCAAGACAAATCTCCCTCCTGCAGCTGATCAGCTGATCTCCTTATCTGCCACGCACACGTTTCTCCTGCTGCGGCTTTGTGAAAGGGTTAACCCTTTGCTGTCCAGATGCACCATCGACTTTTGTCTTTCAACTTAAAATTCATGTCACATCGTAAAATCGTCAATCACAAAATATAAAATTGTTTAAAATTATTTAAAATTATTTTAGAACTTCTGTGTTCAGTTGTTACAGTGTAATTGATCAAGAAGTACATTTCTGCTCTGTGCTGCAGAGCTGTGTGAAGGGTTAACCCTTTGATGTCCTGCTGCACTTCTCTACAATTTAAATACTGTAATATTCTAACTAAACAATCCATGCTGCATGCATTGTTTAGTTAGAATATTACAGTATTTAAATTTAAATAGTTTATTTAAGGAGGGAGATTGGGAGCAACAGGTGATGAGTGAGCGTAAGTACAGCCTGGCACATGTCATGACAAAGTTTACTGAACATGAAGTTTCCTCTGTGTTTTGTTAGATTCCCATTTTTAGTTTTGTAATAATAATAATAATAATCATTTTATTTAAAAGCACCTTTCAGGACACCCAAGGACACTTAATAAACCAATACAGTGCAAACATTATCAGTGACAAACTGAAATATAAAATACATAAAGATTATAAAATGCAAACATTTTTGTGATTAATGATCTCATTTTGTTTCGTTATTTGAATGTCCTTGGTGGGAGTGGTGGTGCAGAGATTAGAGAAGGCGAGCCTGTGATCGAAACAGAACCAGTTTGAATCTCTTTGACTGTAACATCAAAATGTGGATGGGAAATGAGAAGCACCCACTCCAACTACGTCCACTCTGAGCCCTTGAGCAAGGCCCTTAACCTCCCCCTTCTGCTCTCTCGAGTCTCTTAAATGGACCCCCTCTGCTCCACACGTGGGCTGTGGTGGCTTGGTGGTCTGTATTTGCATCAGGAATGGCATCCGGCATAAAATATTTGTCAAGTTTTTATGCAAATTAACTCAGTGGGGCGGCATGAGACAAAGGGAGCAGCCTTAATGTTCGGCTGTAAACTGTGATGTTGTTGATTCTTTATATTTTATCATTTCTTATCATTTTACCTTCAACAAATCATCAAGTCTTGGGTTTTGCTTCATTTAGCTTATACATTTCTAATAAACAGTAAAGTTAAAATGGGAGCAGGGATACTTCTCATATTTTGAAATAGACACTGCTGCTTCACAGAGCACCACTTTTTGCCTTCACATGAAAACAGCTCCTTGCTGTTCCACATTGTGCACATCTGTGCAGGAAAGACTTTGTGTTTGACTTTTGATATGGTGAAGTTCATAAATACATAACTCTCCTCTTCTATAATGTAGTTTACTAGATAACAAATACTTCTGTACAGTTCTCTCGGTTGCTCAATGAAGGATCTGTAAAGCAGTGGGTCATCTGTAAACTTGAACCTCTGAAGACTCGTCTGAATCTTTTTGTTTTGGATTCAGCACACACACAAACACACACTCAGATCTACGTAACGCAAAGACCTCATGAGGTTTACGATCTGTATCCCTACTGCATCATAAATAACCCAATCTCCTCTAAACAATGTAAAGAGGGGCCTCTGGATCCTTGTTTCAGTGTGCAGTGAAGTAAACATGAGGGAGACCACATATTGTGTCTTTAAACACATATAGTGCCACCCAGATGTAACTAAAGGATTTTAACAGGGGTCAGTATTAAGCTGACCTCTTTATCCTTAATTAATTTACTTATTCAGATTGAATAGTAATTTCACGGATTCTTTTCTTTTTCAGTTTACCCAATATTTCTGTGATCTTTATGATGGATAAATAAATAAAGCCATAAAGTGACAATGGACACGTTAACTTAGTTGGTATGCCAAAGACACTACCATTTATTCAAAATAAATCACTAAATTAACACCATTACACTTGATTGACATGATTTCACTTTCTTTCAATTTAATACGTCAGCACAGTTAAATTTAACACAACAGACTTCAATACTGGATGTTAAACATATTTAGTCTGAGGGCTCTTTAGCTTAAAATAGTTTCCAGCTTAGAATTGAGGGAAAAAGATAGGAGGAAAGATGGAGAGATGGGTTAAAGGAAATTATCTTGAGCATGTTACCAAAGTGACACTTCTCATCAGATTTCTGCTAAAATCCAGGTACGTTTGTAAACAGCTCTTTACCTTTCGACGACGAGTCTGATAAAGAGATGACACCAGCCTGTAAGATGCACAGTCCTTCAGGCCCAGTTGTCCGAACTGGTTATTCGTTTACGTTTTCAACGTCTCCTGGGTTCCGCTTGGTCATCAGAAAATATGTCAGCTCCTGGCCTCTGACTTCAAGATAAGCTTATTCCAGGAAGGAATAAACAAAGTTTTGAGCTTACGCTCGTTAGAAATGGATTCATAACAGCATGTTATACAATCCTTAGCTGAATGACTGTCCTTGGCGGGTGACAGGCATTCATTCAGCTCTTTGGGACGTCTCCATGTCTTGAAGTTCCCAGAAACTCTTAGGAACTAACTCGTTCCTTCAAAACTCTGAAGCGTTCATGCAAAAAAACGCTTTTACTCAAAAATGTTGAGATTAGAACACACTTTCCTCATTGGTCCGTGGGCCAAGAGGAGTGTGAAAACGTGAAGTGAAAAACTCAAGGTTGACAGCAAGTCTGCTTAGATAACAAAGAGGAATGTTTTGGAAAAGTGTCTGAAAGAGAGGAGACATCTCGACGCTACCGAGAGTTTCAGCTGAACTCAACAAAAACAACTCCTGAGCAAGTCAATCTGACACCTCATTCAACTTTGTCATAGATATTTTGAGTAGACACTTTCATTTGGTCAAGCAACACAGTAATACTACATATTAAAAGAATAACAGCATATAACATATATCATGAAAATGACAAAAGTTATTCTTTTGATTACATTAGAATAAAATCAAAGATAGAAATAGTCTCTTTTGGTGACTATGTGACTAATTTGTAGTAAATGTCTTGCTTTACTGAGAGGTCAGTAAAGGTCATCTCTGGAAAATTTCAAAAGTACACAGGTGTATCAAAGTGGACACGGTCATGTCCACTACAGCAGTATAAACAAAGCCTCTTTAATAATAATAATAATAATAATAATTTGTGGACACAATATGGAGACAATAAATGTAACAAATGAAAAAAGGCAGATTTTCTTGTTTTGAACCATTTGTCCTTTTTTATGTGAGGAGAAGCATTAGAGTTCAAGCTGAGTAAAACAATGATTCAAGGCTGCAGTGAAAAATGAGCGTGTCAGCTCTGATAGCAGAAGGTCATGTGCATCGGCCCCCAGTGTGCATCTGCCATCTTGCACACAGTAAGGGTGCACTGCTGGCATGCCACGACATGACAACACTTTTCTCAGCATCAGTGATTGCAACGGACCAGTTTGATTGTTTTCTGATTCAGAAGGAGGCATCCTTCACATGGACTCGGGACACAGGAAGTTTAGTCTAAATAATCCAGCAGATATTTTTATTTTCCTCTTTGTTGTTGTTGTTGTTGTTGTTGTTGTTGTTGTTGTTGTTGTTGTTGTTGTTGTTGCTTTTTACATATATGGACTTAAAGCAGTGTGTGTGTTTTGCCCAAGTAAAAAAAAAAACGTGGTTGTTGGTAAAGACATCAAGTGTTTGAAATGTTTTAAAAGAGATCAGAAATTGCTGTTTTTGATTAAGAATGATATTGAACAAGTAAGAAATTAAAGGTTGGAAAAAAGCAGTTCTTCTTTTCTTTTACACATTTCTACATTGTACTGTGTGAAAATAAGCCATTTAAATAATTTAGCTCAAATCCTGTTTTTCTCATTTATTTAAAAAAGTAATTACAGGGTAAAACAGGGAATGGATACCAGCGACCCCTGCAACCTGAAAAGGAAGAAGCGGGTAATGATGGATGGATGGATGACAGATAGATGGATGGATGAATACCATACCATACCATACCAACTTTATTTATAGAGCATTTTATGCGCCCAACATAACCAAAGTGCTGTACACAATCATAAAATACAATACAATCATAAAATGGAAAGGTCTAAAAACTACTAAAATAATAAAATGGATGGATGGATGGATGGATGGATGGATGGAAAACGAGGAGTTTTTGTCAGTTAGAAAACAAACTGAGGGAGGTTACACTGATGTGATGAGTAAAAGTAAACTGTGCAGAGAAAGCAACATAGAAAGTAAAAAAGCTCAGTTTGAATAAATAACATAAAGAGAGGCACGGTGGAGCAATGGTTAGTGCTGTGCCATGCAGCAAGAAGGTTAAAGCCCCACTGACATGATTTTTTAATTTTCATAAAATTGCTCAAAATATATATCTTTTATCATTTAAATATGTTCATTTTTGCAAACAAAATGCTAAATCACTTTAATTTTGCTTTAAAAGTGATTTTGAACTTCAAGCCGTGTTTAATCATGGGAAATCCAATTACACACGAACGCACCATCTGTGATGTAACACTGGGCAGAGGGCTCTGGTCTCTTTAATAGCGGACCATTTAAAACCCGACGAATTTAGCAATCTATGTGAAGATTTGAGCTATTTGTCTTCATTTTGGGAAGCAGAAAATAGTTTGGGTGATGGAACAAGAAACAACAGGATCTAATTTAGGTCTGATGCTGTATCAGACTTACCTTCATGTCGAGCTGCTCATACCTGCGCACTGTGACAAGCCCAGAGCTCTGCCCGGTGTGACATCACAGATGGTGCGTTCGGGTGTAATCAGATTTCCCATGATTAAACACGGCTTGAAGTTCAAAATCACTTTTAAAGCAAAATTAAAGTGATTTATCATTTTGTTTGCATAAAGGAACATATTTAAATGATAAAATATATATATTTTGAGCAATTTTATGAATAGTAAAAAAATCATGTCGGTGGACCTTTAAAGGTTCTAAAGTTAGCTACAGCCTTTCTATGCAGGGCTTCATGTTCTGGCTGCTTGTTTTGGCTACACAGACATAAAAAACATGCATTTAAGGTTAATTGACTCCTCCAGGTTGTCACTAGATGTGAGTGAGAGTGAGAAGGGTTGTCTGTCTTGTCCATCTTTGTGTCCCTGTGATGGACTAAGGACTAGTCCAGAGTGTCCCTCTCCTCTAACCCAATAACCGCTGCAGAGAAACACCAGCTATTCACAACTGTACATGGAAAAACAAGCGAAGAAACAATTTCAATCCTGTGTATGTCCTCCTGTACATATTGCAGTTCTGACAATAAAGTTGACTTTGACTTTGACTTTGACTTAAATATTAAACTGCAAGAGTAAGATTTAAATCAAGTTGGGTAACAGGCCAATTAGATCAAGAACATAAAAACAAAACAAAAAAATGCAACAATAACATTAAGAACAGCACTATTCAATTGCAGGCCAGGGGGGACTTTAATCCGGCCCACATCATAAATTTTTTTTTATTAATTAATATGTATGTATATATATATCAGTGCTTCTTGAGAATA
>JBBPBX010004280.1:12344-24844 GCA_038048925.1 Garcialebias charrua | reverse complement strand
TTGCAAATATGTGCTCATATCAGTTCTTTCTGCTTCCTTCTGGTAGTTTCAGCTTCTTTCTGATAGTTTCAGCTTCTTTCTGCCTTTTCAACTACCGATACTTTTCAGCATTTTATTTTTTGCTGATTTCAGCCTTTACTGTATTTGTTTTTGTGTGTGTGCTAATTTCCCAAATTTGAGCTAATTTCTGCTTATTTAAACCTAATACTGCAAATATATTTTCTTTCTGCTTTCTTCTGCTAAGTTTGGTTTGTTCTTCCATTTCAGCATGTTTTTTTTTGTTGTTGCAAATTTCAGCTATTTTTCTGCAAGTTCTTCTGCAATAAGCATTCACACTGCATTTTCGCAGGAAATGCAATTTCTCTACTTCTGTTACGTGAATGTTCCTGGTTCTGAATTTATTTCTGTTCATTAAACACAAGCATATCTAAAATTCTAATCAGCTGCTTCTTTTTAAGCCTCAACAAGTTTAAGAAGTAAGACGGATTAAGAGAAAGGGGAGGGATTTACTCTTCGCTGTGCTGAAATCAAAACTTTTGGGTTGGAAATCCCGTGTAAATGAGAACACTCTCCTTGGCGGGAGGCTGGTGTTGATATCCATTCACTGCAGTTCCCAGGATTTCTCACACTTTCACATTGTTTGTTCTTCTCGCTCCCCACTTCCTTCATCGGCTGTGTCGGGAAAAAAAAAATTCCCACTTCAAGCAGTGCCGACTACACCTAGCACCCTGCCTGGTAGTTTCTACGCACACGCCAACACTCCCTTTTTCCTCTTCCTTCTCCTTCCCTGATCTCCTTTGCTCATCTCTCTGTATCAAGATCAAACGAGTGATCCGGTGCAAGCGTTCAAAGGCTAACAGTTTGTTCCCAACCTTCTTGTCATCGTCTCATTTCTCCACTCTCTGTTTACTCAGGGATTTGCTTCAGAAAATACATCTTGGGATGACTAACTTCGCCAGGTTTTAATTCTGCGGCACGGTGATGGCTTCCAGCTGCAGTCTGTGGCATATTTGTGTGAGGAGCGATTTTCGAAAACAAGTTTTTGTCGGCGGTATAAATCAGACCGCTAATGCTGTGCTGGCTTGGTGCGCAGTCACTGCTTACATGGTGGCCCTCTGTACGCCTGTTGATGTGTGTGTCTTAAAAAACTGAGGGATGATGTTTATACACCGCAATCAAGCCAATTTGCAAGCCTTTAAATCAGTTGCTCTCAAATGCCAGCACAGCAAATTGCACATTTGAATATGCAGCATAATCAGTTCTTGCTTGCCTTTGTTTTTGTTTTTTTATTTTATTGGTATTTTCATTACATTCACCATATTTTACTGAATTCTGAACACTTGGCAGTGATGGTGGTTGTGTGCCAGCTCGGTCTCAGCGTTAGGAAATGCAGTGTGTAAACCGAGGTACTTGGTTTGGAATTTTAAAGAATACTCTGCATCCTCCGCACGCAAGTTACTCTTCTCAGAAATGCTCAGGCTTGTGTTCAAAAGGCTCTTTCACAAGACAAACTCTCCAAGTGTCCTCGTGACATTTTACCGAGGGGGAGAATAATTTTAGACAAAGACAAATTTGTGGTGTCTTTGCCTAAAACAATCTAAATATTTGTTTTGTGCCAGCACAACAAACCCAGGAAACAATTCAGAAGTTGAAATCAATGGTTAGATTAAATATAAACCTTGTTTTCTAGAGTAATTCTTACTTGTCAATGTTCAGCAAGTTTACATTCTAAACTATAACAGTTATACTGTTGCCAGAAAATAAAAGGACAGTAATGAGAACATTCAATTTGAAATTGGATCTATAAGCAAAATAATGTTATAGCAAGACATAAAAGTCCCTGTGTCTGGTCTACCTTTAACTTTATTTTACATTGTAAGAGCAGTATAAAACTACAAGGTTGTTACTTTGTTCAAAGGTTGTAGACATTTTACATATTCCTACTTAAGAAATGTACAAAAACATAACTCCCATTTGAAGAAAAAAAACTTTTTATTTAAAGTAATTTGATAAAATTGACAATTTTGTTTTGCTCAGTTTAGCACTTTAGTTGCCTGCTTTCCTATACAGTATTTAATCAGAATTTGAGATTTTACTTCCATAGCGCCCATCCCTATTTATGTAGTTTGCGTAGAAAAAAAATCCTTACATTCAAAACAACAGTCCTTCTGCCAGGGTTTGTACCGGTAATTGATATTCAGTTCAATTCAGTTTACCGTATTTTTTGGTGTATAGGTCACACCTTTTTATCATTTTTTCATGGCCTGCGACCTATACTCAGGTGCAACCTATATATGGCTTTTTATCACTTTCGGCAAAACAAATGTTTAAATCCAGCTCATTTCACAATTACGTTCATTTATTAAGGAAAAGTTCAGCTCAGACACATATTTGCTATAATTTTTATCAAACAAATAATTGTTTTTAAGTGTTAAAGGGGACCACACATTCAAAATTCACTTTTTAATGTTTTTTTTACTCAACTTTGGGTATTTACTTCATAAAAAAACAGTCCAAAGGCCAAAAAAATGCACCCAGTGGTTTATTTACTCTAAGTAGATTTATTTTACTGTGATAATATAGGTTTCGTTTTTGAAATAAACTGGAAGTCAATCTCGCTTGTGACGTCAAAAGCGAGAGAGGACAACCCACCCCAACCTGAGTCCAGCCCCTCACCTAGCAACCCCATGTTAGGCTCAACCCACTTCTGTATTAAACACATGACTGTTGTTTTTCATGATTTCATCTCATCTTTTGTTTATATGTTATTAATTTCATGTGTACAGCACTTTGTTGCAGCTGTGGTTTTTTAAATGGCTTTATAAATAAAGTATAATTGTTATTTTTATGTTTTAGTTCAATTTTTAGTGTATTTGCGATCGCTCCCAACGCGCAGCCGGTAAAAATTAAACGAGCAGACCCCCGGCGTAGGGACCGGCGCAACGGGACCCTCTTCTGGCGGATGGAGCGGAGCTTCAACTGTACAGCCTCGCTGCTGCCCTCGCAGCAGCGAGGACCTTCTCCTTACGGATTAATTTACGGGAGACACTTGGTGAACGTTGTGTGTGTCTTGACTGGAACAGCGATAACTCTCAAAATCTCCGCGTGCAACGAGCGGAGCTGGCGAAAACCGGAAGAGGAACAAGCTAACATTAGCATCGGATTCGGGTGGTCTCATGCTACAAGGAGCAGCACATTGCGGTGCGCTCAGACGGGTTTCGGTAAGTTATCTTAACACTAACAGTAAGTCAAATGAGTAATAAAAAAAGAGCTAATTTTAAAACAACAACACATTACAGATACTGGCTGTTACAGAGGGCGTAAACAGATCTTTGAAGGGCGTGGACTTCAGAACTCAGTATCAGAAACCGGTCGTTCAAAACGAAAGTTAAAAATGGCAGAATTAAAAAGGGTATAATTAATTATCTAAGAATTATTTTGTGTATTAAAATGAATTAATATTGTCAAGATAGCACACAGACATAACATAAAAATTTTAAATACTTACATGTGGTCCCCTTTAATCTTCTTAAAAGCCTTGCTGTGCGCTCCTGTGGCAGACATTTGCAGCAGAGCTAAACGTAGGTGCGACCTATCTAGGGATTTTTCCCATCTGTTGGTAATAATTGGACAATGCAACCTATACTCCGGTGCGACCTATACTCCGAAAAATATGGTATATATATTGTGCCAAGTCACAGAAGAAGTCATCCCAGGGCACTGAACAGAAACATTCATATATAAAAGTAACATTATTTATATGAGGAGCAGATTGCTTTGAGGCAATCTTTGAGGGGCGGCTGTGGCTGAGTGGTTAGAGCAGTCGTCCTCCAATGCAAGAGTTGGGGGTTCAAATCCACCAGCAGTCACATGTCAAATTGTCCCTGGGCAAGACAGTGAACCCCTCGTTGCCTCCGATGTGTGTCCCATCGGTGTATGAATGTGACCTAAAACACTGATTAGTCTCTTTAGAATGATTTGTTCAATTAGCTTTGTAGAGATATAGTAGGGTGCTGTATGAATGGGTAAATGAGGGTACAGATTGTAGTGTAAAGCACTTTGAGTATCTCAATAAGATAGAAAGGTGCTATATAAGTACAATCTATATACCATTTACCATTTGAGTTTAACTTCATAGCAGATTCTCATCTTGAGCAAGCATGAAGGCAGCAGTGGAAAGAAAAAAACTCCAGCATGAGGTAGAAACCATTAGCAGAACCAAGCTCTGCCAAGCGGCTATCTGCTTCAACCGGCTGGGTTTGATAGGACAGGAAGGAAGAACAGATAAACAATAGCAGGTCAGGAATCACAAGTTAAGGTATAAATACTATCAAATGAAAACTATTCAATTGTAACAATTAATTTGAAGAAATTAGGTCTATGGCAGCATATTTCCACCTCCGAAATATTAACCGTCTCCATCCTTCTCTAACACCCCGCTCCACAGTCCATCCTGGTGCACAGTCTTGTGACTTCCCATATCGATTACTGCAACTCCCTTCTTTATGGCCTCCCCAACAAATCTCTCCACAAGTTACAGATGGTCCAGAACTCAGCTGCCCGTGTCATCACTCAAACCTCCTCCTATAATCACATCACTCCTGTCCTGCAGCAGCTCCACTGGCTCCCGGTTAAATCACGCATCATCTTCAAAATTCTACTTCTCACATTCAAAGCTATCCACAACCTTGCCCCTCCTTATCTATCTGACCTCCTACAAATCTCCATCCCATCACGCTCTCTCAGATCCTCCTCTTTGCTACATCTCCATGTACCCTCTGCCCGCCTCTCCACCATGGGGAGCAGGGCCTTCACCTGCTCTGCCCCTCACCTCTGGAACGCTCTACTGCCAGACCTACCAAACACCACCTCCCTTTCTCTGTTCAAGACAGCCCTGAAAACACATCTCTTTAGACTAGATTATCATTAACTTTACTAAATGTATTTTATATTGTTTATGTATTTTATATTTCAATTTATTCTGTTGATGTTGTCACTGTGCTTTTTGTTTGTTTTTACACAATCTCTGTGATATGTTTCTTGCTGTGAAGTGTCTTGGGTGTCCTGAAAGGCGCTTTTAAATAAAATGATTATTATTAGAGATGCACGATATTGGATTTTTGGCCGATATGCAGAGATGTTAAAACTTATAAGGCCGATAACCGATACGATACCAATATTTTATATACGTTCTTTTGTCAGGACATATCCCTCTTATTTAGGCTTATTTGCTACAAAAATTGTGCAACATCTGTAAGAGCTGGTGACATATATTCAGTAACAGCCATTATTTTAATGGAATGGCTGATGTCCGATATTGAAAATTTACATTAATATCGACCTATACCAGGACGATAATATTGTGCATCCCTAATTGTTGTTGTTGTTGTTGTTGTTGTTGTTGTTGTTGTTGTTGTTGTTGTTGTTGTTGTTGTTGTTGTTAAAGTCTTAAGCCCAGTCTTAAAACTGGACAGAAATTTGAAGTTGGTTCTACAAGAGAGGAGCCTGATAACTGAAAACTCTGCCTCCCTTTCTGCTCTTGGAAACTCTAGGAACCACAAGTAAGCCTGCAGTCTGAGAGCAAAGTGCTCTGTTAAGAAAATAAGTAACTATAATATATGTAATATAAGATGGAGCTAGGTTGTTGAGGGCTTTGTAGGTTAGAAGTAAGATTTTGAATTCTACTCTGAATTCAACAGGGAGCCAATGGAGAGAAGTTAAACAGGAGAAATATTGAAAATATTCCTCTTTAGAAAAGTTTGGCTTCATAAGAATGCTCTACAGTGTCTGTTTTCTGGTCAGTTATTTTTAACTTGCTCTTGAGAAACTAACTTCTCGTACTGAAATGCTGAATGGGTTTTTCGGGGTAAAATCTTTGTTGTCCTCAACATCCTGCTATTACTGGAAGTAGAAGGAAGATTAACAGTGCTCTTAAATACTCTTGACCCCAGTGAAGTGGCTTTTTGTGGAGCCTAATTGCTTTTCACCAACAATGTCAGCTTTCCACAGCTGAGAGGGCTAGCTAATTAGTGAAAGTTATTTCCGTGTTCTTTGATGATCATCTTGCTGCCAAGTTAGTTTTTTTAGTCTTGCAGCTTTTCTGTATGTGTTTCTGATCTATTTCTACTAATGTAGCATTGTTTACTCCTCATATTGTTCATTTCCATCCTTCTTTAAATTTATTTTTGTTATATTTATTTTAGTGCCGATGTCTAATCATAGGTGCTGATGCATGTTTGTTTCGCACATTTTAGCACACTTTTGTCAAAGTTGATTTTAATGCTGCTTTAATTTGTGCATGTTTGCATTTGTTCAAATGAAAAAGGCTATTGCTATTTAAAAAAAAAGGACCATCCTGCTTTAGAAGCCAGATGTCAGAGGTCGCTCCACTTTAGTGCCGCCGATCAATTGCAGGTCTTGCATAACTTTCCTGCTTCTTTGTCTCAGAAGGAAGTGGATTAGAGACTGTTTTGTGATGAGCCCAGGGATGATTAGTTGGGCTTGTTTAGAATGCATGCACTCACAGATGCATACAAACATGCACTCAAAACAGACGGGCTGGGTTTAGGAATAGGCTTTTTGTTTTTAAGACGCTCATTATTTTAGTTTCTGCCAAATCATCACAAATGAGATAATCCTGTGGGGTTCTTTGATGCTGCCAGGTTTGTCAATTTTCTCTCCTAATTACTGGTCATAGACGATGGTAAAACCTCTGAGTAATCAGCCACTTCGACTATTTCATCAACAATACACCAAAAGCAAAAACCTCTGGGTGATGTTTGGTGACCTGCCAATTTAGCTATTGTTAGCATAGTTTGGCTGGCTATTGAAGCACATCATGTTTATGTATGTAATCCAATATCACTTACAGTTTTAAAGCAGCAATGTTTCCAGGTTTAGAGTTCTCAGAAAGGAATAAAAAGGAGGAAAAAGCTTTTATAGCATACAGTCTACAGCTCATTAAAGTGGATTTCTGAGTTTATTTTGATTATCTGTGGTACTTTCTTCCCATTCTTGTATTTGAAGGTGTTGATGAAAGTAAATTTCATCATATCTTTACAAGAGAAACAAACAAAAATATAGGAAGAATCTTCAACTTAGTTTTGATACAAGAGCAACACATTTTAAAATAAATGCAATAGGCAATATTGAAAAAGATCATAGATCAGTGTTAAATCTTTAAAAATTTCCATCCATATCTTCTGCTTGTTCCAAAGTTGGGTCATGGGGGCAGCAGCTTGAGCAGGGAAGCCCTGACATCTCTTTCCACAGCCATCTCTTCCAGTTCTTCTGGGAAGATTCCAGCCCAGGCCAACCGAGAGACATAAGCCGTTTTCGCATTGGCCAGCCCTCAATGCCCCGGGCCGCCCCTGGGTGGCTCTGGGCCACCCGCGTTCATTACGCATTTGCCGCAGAGCCGCCTTGAAGTGGGTGGGCAGTTCTCTGGAAGTGGGTGGGGTGCTCTCTTCACGTGGGTGGAGTGTTCGTGTTTTAAGAGAGGAGACTCCGCTAAAAAAAAATTGTTAGCTGGATATATATATATTAGTGTTTCTGAGTTTAATTTTTGTTAATAACTGATCACAAATCAGCTTATGTTACAACGTAAATAACAACGAAGCGCGCACCCATTTCCGCCTTTCAGCGCGACCTGAATGTCATTAAAATATAACTAATATTGTCTAACTGTTGCGCGCAGCCAGGGTTTTAAAATATAACTAATAATCTCTAACTCCTTTGCGTATCTAGAATGTCAAGAGTGGTGATTCCTTCATAAGCAACGTGAACTCCTAAAAAAAACAATCCGCCGCTGTGGCTTACGGGGTTAATGCTGTTGTGTCTTGACCAGACGAAGCGGGTTCGCGTCCCACCTGGGACAATGTTTTTTTTTTACGTTTGTCTTTTATTGGAGTAAATAAAAAGGAGTTTGTTTGGTAGATAAAAAGGAGTTTGTTTGGTAAAATGCTTAACAAAACTCCTTTTTATTTACTCCAATAAAAGACAAACGTAAAAAAAAAACATTGTCCCAGGTGGGACGCGAACCCGCTTCGTCTGGTTAAGACACAACAGCATTAACGCCGTAAGCCACAGCGGCGGATTGTTTTTTTTGGGAGTTCACGTTGCTTATGAAGGAATCACCGCTCTTGACATTCTAGCTACACAAAGGAGTTAGAGATTATTAGTTATATTTTAAAACCCTGGCTGCGCGCAACAGTTAGACAACATTAGTTATATTTTAATGACATTCAAGCCGCGCTGAAAGGCGGAAATGGGTCCGCGCTTCGTTGTTATTTACGTTGTAACATAAGCTGATTTGTGATCAGTTATTAACAAAAATTTAACTCAGAAATACTAATTCAGTTAACAATTGTTTTAGGGGTTTCTGTAGTTAAATATGAATGAAATTCAACCCTCGCGCTGAGGTTGTTTGAATGAGTCCCGCCCCTGCTGCAAACAACGAATCAAATGAGAGCAGTACATGACGTCAAACTGGGTCCGTCAGGGCTCGGCCCGATAGAACCACTGTGAAGATGGTTCCAGAACAAGGGTGGATCCCGGGCGGAAAAGGTAAATGCGAAGACGCCGAACCCGGGTTAGAAGCTGGGAGAGCCAGGGAGGGCTGGCCAATGCGAAAACGGCTATAGTCTCTCCAGTGTGTCCTGGGTCTTCTCCGGGGTCTCCTCCCAGTTGGACATGCCCTAAGCACCTCCCTTGGGAGGCGTCTTGGGAGCATCCTTACCAGATGCCCAAACCACCTCAACTGGCTCCTCTGTGCGAAGGAGCAGTGGTTTAACTCCAAGTCTCTCCTGGATAACTGAACTTCTTATCCTAGCTCACCAATCCATCTGTCAATGTCACGCTTCATTCTTCCCCCACTCGTGAACAAACCCCCAAGATTCTTGAACGCCTCCATTTGAGGCAGAAACTCACCCTCAATCCGAAGGGATTAATCCACCCTTTTGTGACTGAGGACCATGGCCTCAGATTTGGAGGTGCTGATTCTAATGCCAGCTTCTTCACACTCTGCTGCAGGGAGAGCTGAAGATCACAGCATGATGATGCCAACAGCACTACATCATCTGCAAAGAGCAGAGATGGAATCCTAAGGCCATTGAACCTGACTCCCTCCGCCCCCTGGCTGCACCAATAAATTCTGTCCATTAAAGATATCATAGAATCAATGAAAATGGACAGCCCTGGTGGAGTCCACCTCCCACCCTGGCAGAGTTCACCTCCCACCCTGGAGGGGTCCGACTTACTGCCAGCAATGCAAACCAACCTCTTGCACCGCTTGTACAGGGACCAAACAGTCCATAACAACAGGCCTCCAATTCCATACTTGTGGAGCACCCCCCACAGTGTGCCCTGAGGACCATCCAATGGTACTGCCCCCGATGTTCACGCAATGTTGCAAAGCTGTGCCAACCAAGACAGCCCCACAACATCCAGAGCCTTAAGGAAATTATGGCAATTCTTATCCATCTCCAGAGCCTTGCTGCCCACTCTGACTCAGTGTCCTCCGCCTCAGCTGGGATGTGGCTAAAGCTCTCGCGCAGGTGTGGATTCAAGATCTTTCTGACTGGTTCTTTTACCAGGGTTCACAGCAAACTCTCATTACCTGTTTGTGTCTATCGGGTCTGTCCGGCATCTTCCCCCACTACAGTGTATCTGGTGATCAGTTAACATATCCCAAAGAGCCAGCCTTGGTAAGCCAGAGTCAGTGCACCAAGGCCCCCACCTTCAACCATTGCCCATGGCATGTATCCAACTCGTATGGCCCCACCTGCAGGTGGTGGGCCCACAGGAAAGCAAACCCCTGTTGCTTGTTCGGGCTGAGCCCGACCAGGCCCCATGGGTAGAGACCCAGTCATCAAACGGTGGCCAACGAGCCCCTCCCCCAGGCCTGGTTCCAGGGTGGGGCCCCGGTAACTCACATCTGGACAAGGAAAACATTGCTTGTTATTTATTTATTTTTAATCCTCTTATTTAAAAATACTTGTTGTAAATCTCACTGAACAAACGTATAACTAAAAGCTATTCGTAAATGCCCAGCATTTAATTTTAATATTTATTAATAAACAAACCTCAAACAAGAAACTTTGGAAAAATTTGAGGCGTCTTTATACATTTGGAGAAAACCATAGTAATATTTATCAAAACCAAGACACCAGTGCTGATCATAGGACTGTATTAGTCATAAAACATGAAAACTAATGTAACCGTAAAATTGTTTTAATATTAATAGTACAAACATAAATAAAAAAAACTCTTTTTGATGTTTGTTTTACAAAAGTTTATAACCAGACCCAAATGGTCCCTGGCAACTTAAAATTACCTTGTTTTGTACTTTAAAAAAGCTTTAATTCGAATTTATTTGAAATTTAATAAATATGTACCGGTACATATATTTATCTTTTTACGACTAAAAAGCTTTAAGACCAGAGATACTTCTTCCATCATCATCATCAAAGTGGCTCCAATTCAGCTGGAGTCTGTGCAACAGATGAACCGAGCAAAGTGCCCACTGACCAGCATGATTAAATCATACATCACAGACCCCTAAAAAAGATGTGGATAAAACACGAGACACATTTAAAACACAGTTTATAATTACTCTCGGCTCCTTCATGTTCTTTATTTCCAGACTTTTCAGCATAGAACTTTTGCAACCAAATTTTTGTATTGTTACTGAGAAACTACTCCCTTTTTTCTTCTTTTTCCCCTCTTTTTTGTGTTGAAGTCTGGATAATTTATTAGAGATCACCCTGTCTGGGAAGGCTTTTTCTATAGCTCACTTTACTACATTCATCATTCATCCTCATAACAGATAGCATTCCACATTTATCACCATGGGCCCGTCTCATCTGAACGCCCATGCATGCCAGCATGTGTTGGACGTATGTATTGCGTGGTTGTTCGTGCTTACGTGGACAAGTATTCATACCTCACAGTGTTTGTGTGTGAATTATGATCGGCCAGCCAGACTTCCATGTGTCTGTCTGGCTGATCATAAATTATTCTGAAAGAAGCCACACACACCCACACACACACAAACTCTGGAAGCTTTCAGTCACAGGTCGTATACAGCCGATCGGTTTGTGCATGCACATGCATTCACACAGAGAGCCACAAAGTAATGGGCTCAATAAGATCAAACTTTGATCCAGTGAAAAGAGTTGTTGTACAAACACAAAATGTATGCAGTCTTGTGTTTATTAAACATTTTCTGTCACTCTGCCAAAATTAAGATTCAGTGAAGCAAGTCATAATATTCATTGGAAATCAATACAAATGCTGCAAAATTATCATGCAGAGTTTAACTTGAAACCAGATCATGCTGCCCTCCAAGTAAAACGGCCTTGCAGCTCAGACGAGACTGTTGGTGGCCTTGTTCTCCCTTCTGATAAGTTTTGTTTAAAGTCCTACAGTCATAGGTTAGACATATTCTGCTGCTTGGAAATCTGTCAGCCCTGGGATTTACTGCTTCACTTTTTTTTTTAAATATGAATTTATATTAAAAAGCATGAACAAACTTGGTCTTTCTTGTCTTTTGTAACTTTTCTTTTACCACATTAACAATTTTTCTACTCCAATCTACACTGCCTGGCCAAAAAAAAAAAAGCACCATCTGGATTTAACTAAGCAAATAGGTATGAACCTCCTATAATAATAATAATAATAATAAAGATAATAATGTGTTATGTATTGTCATCATTGTATCAGAGTCAGAGAGTCTTTATTGTCATTTGCACCGCATGTGGTACATGTGATGAAAACGAGATTATGTACACGGGGTCCCAATGTATGTTCCCATACGATGGCAAAATTGGCTCTCTGCATTTAACCCATCCACCACCAGGCTATTGGATAATTACTGCATGGACGATCTTTCAGCTGGCAACAAGTGATTTAACCCCAACTGGTGCGATGAGTTGCTTCTCATTTCTTAAACAACCATGTCGAAAGAACGCGTGGACGTGGAAAATATGTCAGTCTGTTTGAGAAGGGTCAAATCATTGGCATCAAGCAGAGAAAACATCTAGGAGATTGAAGAAACTACTAAAATTGGGTTAACAACTGTCCAACGCATTATTAAAAACTGGCAGGATAGTGGGGACCCATCATCTTCGAGGAAGAAATATGTCAGGAAAAAAATCCTAAATGATCGTGATCGGTGATCACTTAAACGTTTGGTGAAGTCAAATCGAAGAAAAACAACAGTAGCATTCAAAGCTATGTTTAATAGTGAAAGTAAGAGCATTTCCACACGTACAATGTGAAAGGAACTCTAGGGATTGGGACTGAACAGCTGTGTAGCCTTAAGAAAACCACTATTTAGTGAGGCTAACTGGGAAAAAAGGCTTCAATTTACGAGGGAGCATAAAGATTGGACTCTGGAGCAATGGAAGAAGGTCATGTGGTCTGACAAGTCCAGATTTACCCTGTTCCAGAGTGATGGGTGCATCAGGGTAAGAAGAGAGGCAGGTGAAGTGATGCACCCA
>JBBPBX010004280.1:0-11233 GCA_038048925.1 Garcialebias charrua | reverse complement strand
TGGGTTGTTTGAAGTCCATTTAGTTATAAAAGTAAACATTTTACTTTTTATTAAGATCCCTCACACTTATTGCTTTCCATTCTGTGTGCTGTAGAGTAATTATCAACAAGTACAATGACATGACGATTAGACATGCTGGATTCGATTTGAAGCCAACCACATTTCTGAAATTGCAGGATTGTATCTCACTGCACACCTGAGATGTTTCCATACTTGTCTAAGACATGTATTAGAAAAAAATGTTCTCCCCTTTTCTCCCTCAGGTGCAGTACAGTGATGCACAGAATGGGAAGGAGTTTGTGACCTACTTGACCTTATCCCCAGTGCAAATGACTTTCCACGGCACCGGGAGCACCCTCCAAGCCAGCCACGACCAGGTAAGTTTATGTGCAAATATTAATATTTAGTTTTACCTTTATCATTCATTGTTTTCTAAATTCAATTTAAAACGGTTAGCATGCTGATTTGGCATAGCGATACTAAACGCAGTGTATCAGTTACAAAGCTATTTCTAATCCACTATATCTTAATGTATCTCATTTATACATTAAACACCATTTTTCTTAAGTGAAATAATAATATTAAAAAAAATGAATTAATGGGAGATGATCTCATTGAGGGATATGTGCAGTAGTTGATCCCAGTGAAACAGATGATGCTGCATTCACTGACATTATGGAACAGTCACAGTTTAGTGCTAAATGCTCTTGCTCATGTTTTATTTTAGTTTTTTCCTTTGTAGATGTTCCACTTCTGCATCATTACAAGAAGTGCAACCAAATGATGCCACGTCTGATAGAAAAAGCCCATTGTTTCTATACCCCCTCAGAAACCTATGATTACTTTAATGTGTAGCATTTGATGATTCTGGGATGAGACTGTGACAAAGATTCACATTCCTTTATTAACAAGGATATATTTGGCTCTGCAACATTAATGTTTAATCTCAGAGCATCCAAGCCACCTGTAATAATAGGGCTTCTAGTGTTTTAATTTGTTCCACTGCAGACATCTGATGGAGTATCTTTCCAACTTGGTATGAGCCTCTTGGTTTTTTTTCCCCCTTTCTCTCTGTCTAGTTTTCTCATTCATTCGCTTATGCGTCCTCCCTGTATTCTGAAGGAGGCTCTTTGTCTTGTGTTGCCCAAGCAGAAAACCAGTTGCTTACATTCTATCATCTAAACATAGGACGCCCCTTTGTTCAGCAGTCTTCAAAGCTTTAATAAAGGGCCGACTCAGCCCCGAATGGGACAGCTGACGGGGGGCTAGTGTCGCCACCGCTAATGGAGAGCCAAGCCAATATAGGGCAGGCAGGTCTGTGTCCTTGGGACCTGTTGTTGCCAGGAGCACTGGGGCATGACCGACTGTTAGAGAAGGCCTTTCTTTTCCTCTTCTCAGTACAGTGAAGAGTTTGGCCACAAAGGGAGCACCTAACAATAAGGGGGTCAACGTCGGCAGCACCTCAAATCCCAACATATGCACAGACCTTAAGGCGTCGCCTCTTCACGATGGTGCATGGATAGGGGCACAGACACTAGATATGCATACTAAGGATGGGTGTGCTGTTGTGGTACAAAGCCCTCAAAGTTGGCATATTAAGTTCCCTAATCCGCTGGTGCATGTTTGGGATCTCTTTGCACAGTTTATGCTGGTGTATTGTGTTTCTTAGACTTTAATCTGTAGTTTGACAGAGTTCCACATGTTTCCTACAATGTCTGTAGACTCACCACTAACTTTTACACTCAAAACAAAATATTCAATTAGCTGCTATAAATGTGATGACCTAGAAGGGGGAATATCTTCCTATAACCTGCCACTGTTTCTGCACGCACAGTTTACAAGCTGGCATTGAGATACAGTCAGTGTCAAACTATATCTTTCAGATCATTGGTCAAAGGAAATTAGCGCACTTGTTAGCATGATATATAAAAGAGATGGGATCAATGTATTAATTGCACTTTGGAATAATTTCACAAAATAACAGAACTTTAATTGTTCTTTAAATATCTGCTTTTTATGTTTGTTTTTAAACTGTATTATGTTCTTGGCTTCTTAATAAATCAATGAAATATTTTCAGCAAATTAAATTTTCCTTTTCTTTATTTGAGTACATTAAATAAATGTCTTATTATGTCCTTTATTGATTTCCCCTAGTGTCCAGCCCATTACTATAGTTTAAAGTTCCTAGATTGAGTTTATCAGATGTTTATTACTTAATTATCCAATTATTAAAGACTAAAATGCAGTATATTGCTATACAACATGTTGTTTCTAAACCAGGGGTGTCAAACATTTTGGGTTCAGGGACTCCCCTCATAACCCTCATGTTTATTTACTTCAATTTGTCTCTTTAATGCAATGGAAATATTTGTGTAACATAAATACTTAAGACCTGTTCGTTAATAGTGTTAATACAATTTTTATACCTTTAAACATGAGGTATTTTTCATTGAAGACACACAATTACCTGTAGCAACATTTTTAATTTCAACTTCCAAAAACTACAGTTTTGAAAAAATTAACAGTATCATAAAACACTTTAAAACTTTACCAATTCACATAATGAACATAATAAATGTATTGACACTTCTTCAAATTGTTACTGAAAACTCTGTACATGAAACTGAACAGAATCATAACAGCAGTGGTCAGACCAGGTATCAGGGCTTAATTTGTAAACCAGTTGATGCCGGAATGCAAATAGCAAAAAAGAGGGGAGGGGGGGTCCGCCAATTTTTTATTATTTTTTTTATTTATTTAAATAAATAATAACTGTACAGTACTGTACAGTTACCACGCACTTAACCTATCCTAACAGTTTTTAAAGATGAAGGAGTGAGTTGAATTGTCTCCTCCCTCCCTAGCAGGCTCTATTCACATAAAGGGAGCTAGCTCTCTTTATGCGAAAGGGAGACAATTCAACTCATATATATATACAGTATACAGTATATATACATGTATGTATGTATGTATGTGTATATATATATAATGTATATATATTTTTTTTTTTCGCGCCCCCCCCCCAAGCTCATGGACCCTGGGGGTCCAGGGACCCCAGTTTGAAAACTGCTCTAAACAACAATAATCTCTGTACGTCAAGAAGGTCACTGTAGTATAACAACTTTAGCCAGTTTGGCAAACATCAGACTTTTTTTTTTACATTTTCACAATATAACATAACAATAAGATGTTAGTCCTTTGAAAACCAACCATTTTTTGCTGTGCCACTTTTTTTAATTTGTTTGTTTGTTTGTTTGTTATATGTACCTGTAATGCTGTGCAACATTTTTAATTAGTCAACAAAAATTACAATATTTTTTGTGTTTGTTTTGGTGATGTTTGCTGCTTTTTCACTTCATTTCTGCATAGTCTTGGTACCTCATCATGTCAGTATTTTCTGCAGTGTATGCTTAAAAAATGAGAAAATGATGAGTAAGGTGTAAAGGATTAATAACGTTTTTCTTCTTTGAATCAGAAGACTTCTGAACGGTACTGATTTAGTGATGCACATTTCTTTTTGCAAAGCTCTCCACCATTGTGCACACACACATACACACACACACACGCAGAGTAAAAAAATCAATCAAGTGATTAAATTCTGCATAAATTAGGTTAAAATCTGGGGCACTGTTTTAACTTTATTGTGGTCATTGTCAGTGACTTTGAATATAACAGGACTGTGTTTATAATGTGAGTGGAGTGTAGATGTTGAAAATAACAAAATTAACCCCTGAAAAGTACACCAGCCTAAAATTTAATGCACAAGGAGCTTTAATGGTGAACAGAGATTTACTGTGTACTGTACTGTGTTATCTGCACCCATCAACAAGGATTAAATTATCAAATTTGTATTAACAAAAGGACCAAGGAGACACCACATTGCCTAGGTGTCATAAAACTTGACTTTGTGTGTGATTCAGCTAAATAACGTGTTGTCTGCCGAACACATAGGATTAGGGATGCACAATGTTATCACCATATCGGTATTGGTATTGGTCGATATCAATAGAGTTAAATATTGAAATCGGCCATTCCATCACAAAAAACTCACTGTTATAAAAGGCTTCTGTCTTAATTTATTTTATTTTTTTTAAGAAATGGTCAATTAGATCTATTAAAGCACTACTACTTACGTGCTTTTCACTTGTCACTTGTGAACAGTTTGAGTTTAGATTTGTGAAATTTTACAAATTTGCATTATTCGAGTGTTGTCATTGTGTTAGAGAGAGTAAATGTTATAAATACATTTTACTTTAAACAAAATCCAAGTTGAAGTGTTACATCATTTTCAGCCCCCTTTTTGGCATCTGCATTTGGTAGCAGGTCAAACTGACAAGACCAGGCAGAATAATGTAGTATTTTAATTCCACAGCAGAGAAAGCTATGTAGTCTCTGTAAGTACCGGTAGGTCTAGGGGGGAAAAGTATTGGTATTGGTATCGGTTATCGGCCAAATAAGTTTTAACATATTGGATATCGGCCAAACATCCAATATTGTGCATCCCCACACGGGGTGCTAGAAGCATCAGAGTCAAGCTTCTGCCTACAAACCTTCCTTTTCAGACTAAACTGATTTCTTTTTCTCTCAAAGTCATAATTTTCATCAAGTCAGTTGTACATTTTTGATTACCGGTACTTGGCGTTCCAATAGTTTCTGCAGTATTTTGACATGACTACAAGCCTTTTAGACAGACTGATTTCTGTGTTTGTTCTGTAGAGCTGAAGTAACGCTCTGGCAGTCCCTCCGTGGCGGCAGTAGGACACCAGGGGGGCCGAGGCCCACTGAGCTTTGTGTGAGGTGTTGCTGGTCCAACATGAGTGGTCTGCAATCGAAGATGACAGGGCGACTGTTGTCTGCCACCAGATCTTGTGTGTATTTGGATGTGTGTGAGGCTGCTTTGCGTGCAGAAATGTCCTCAGCTGAGACACCGCTGGTCCCAGAGACCCTGTCTCCCAGATTGTTGTCTGAGGTTGCCTGGGTTTTCTGCATCAAAAGCACTTTTTGACTGATTGGATATGATATGCTGACCCTAGTGCATCAGGATTAAAATGTGTTGTAGACATGCTTTCAGGTAATGAGGGGCAGAGTTTATGGATTTTTTTTTTTGCTTTTATTGTTTCTTGTAATTTGTACATGGTTTTCCCAGATCTTCCTGTTCTCGTAGTTAATCATCAAGCTGCCTAACAATTTTTTTTATTATTCATCCTCTTTTCCTGTACAGTTGAGAAAATCCCCTTGACAATGCCTTCTTTATCCAAACAGAATTTGGTCACATGCTTGTTTCCTTGATCATTTTTATTCCAGACTACACAACACACATATAATTGTGCCCTCAGGTTACACAAACCTCCCCAAAGAAACAAAATGTCAGTTCTGTTCAAATTAATTGGTCATCTGACCTTGTGCTGTTGGTTTCTGCAGAGTTGTGATGCTTAAATAAAGAACGAAGGGACAGATCTGTGTAGAGTTGATAATGTTGACTGCTGGTAAGAAATTCATTTATTTACAGAATGCACAGAGTTTGTATTACTGTATGATGTTGGCCTCCAAAAGGATAAGGATGGTTGTTGATGCTGCCATGAATGCTTAAAGGAGAAATGAAAAGTGTTTTTAAGCTAATAGTAGTCTAATGAAAAGCATAAAATAAGCTTGTTGAGAAATTTTCACAAGTCAAAAATGTCATCCTAACTCAAATTTAGACTTTGCAAAGTGAAAAAATTCTCATCTGGTGTTTTTGACCCCCCTCCTCCTGCCTGCTCTCCGTCCCCTGAATATGACGTAGGCAGTGCAACGAGTCGTCCCTCATACAGTAATATTAGTGTGTGTATCTAGTTGTGGACAAAAAGGTTTCAGTGTGTAGCAATTATGGATGCAGCAAAAAAAATCTATTTTTTAAAGAATCAAGATTCTTAGTCCTGGCGATTCAGAATCTATTCTAAAAGCCCCAAAATCGATTTTAAAACTTTTTTTAAATTTTATATTGTATTTTTACCGCTCCTGTGCATTCGGCCGCTGTAGAATTTTGGCCGTGTAGGGCCACCGTAGTTAGTTAGCCAGGCAGCTCCCAATGGAGCCTGCTAGCAAGGAGGGAGACAGCATGTTTCAACTTGCTCCTTCATCTTTAAAAATCATTTTAGATCCTACTATGTTCTGGGGAAGACAGAGCTTAACAAGACATTGGTAACTGTTTCAGGACATTTTCAACACCCCCACTTCCACGTTAGCATACGGCGCTAGCATGCTAACGTTAGCATACGGCGCTAGCATGCTAACGTTAGCATGCGGCGGCTAACGCACGGCTATTCGTATTTCCAGGATAGAAATGCCCATTAATGCACTAAATCACCAAACTGTTTTTGACAAACTAAAGTGATATCCTTCAGATTCAAAAAAGTCTTCTGCTTCCATTTTAAATGACAGACAGGAGGACAGTAATGATGGGTTTATAGCTTCAGTGTTATTGTAAGATAGCAAAGGAGGTCTTAATTGTGTCATAAAAGTGCGTCCAGAAAATTACTACAGAAATCACTGTACTTCGGCATGTAGCAGGAAAAATGTAAAAAAACTATTTCTTTAAGCTACTGACTTGAAAAAAGCATACTAAGTATGTTTATGTGTGTTGTTTACTTTATGAAATTCTTGTTATATCGATTTTTTCAGATTTGATTACATTTCTCCTTTAAGGCAAGTGCTTCATGTTGTTGGTGGCCTTAAACATTAAAAAACAAAAAGATAGTCTCACTCAGCCAGAAATGTTTTATGTCTGCCTATAACTAATGAATAAACTGTCTTTCGTTAAGTGAGGAAAGAAAATAAAAAACAAAAATATTACTGTATTTGAGCTTGTATTCCTTCCATTAATCTGTCTGGATGTAACACCAGTTTAGATCAAAACAAAAAGGAAGCAAGTGTTTAAATGATGGTTAGATTATAACCTACTGTATTTCATGAAGACACAACTTCTCCTTTTGCTTTGTCCTGGCATTGGTACAATAATTTAGGTTTTAATGAAGTTTTTTTAAAATTATTATTACCTTCCACGGCAACTGGATTTTTCAAAGCTATTTGATTGTAGCCAAAACGCATAAAATTGGACCAATCAGTGTATTTTAAAGGTTCAGTATGCAGTTTCTGTAGAACTGCAGCAGTTAGAAATATTTTCAACAGGCAAAGCATTCTGATCCCTCCCCCTCAGAGCCATATGTGGCTCTGCCCCCTTGTGGTCTGTTGAATTTCAAATTCAAGCTCTGTTTTTATTGGCTGATTCAAATTCAAGCTCTGTTTTTATTGGCTGGTTACAAACTCTGTTTTTATTGGCTGGAAAATGGCGGGTCACCTTTTCTTTTTAGAAATGCTTATTTACCACCTGGAGAAGCAAGGGGACAATATTTTTTTAAATTTTTTTTTCAGAGATTACCTGGCTAACATCAGTCTGTCAGGAGGTAGTGACAGAGTGAAGAAATATGTTCATAAAAAAAGCTACATACTGCAGCTTTAAGGCAAATGCTAGCAGCTGATGAAAGATTTTAATACTTGGTTAATTGGTGAATATTGGCAGTTGATATTTAACGAATGTCATCTGCAAAGTATTTTATGTTCTTTTGTTTTGCTTTTGCCCAGTGGCTTAATTTTAGTAATGAGGCTGTGGAAAATAACAAACATTGGTGAACCGTCAGATAACGTTTTTTAAAGTTAACAGCTTCTTAGTATAAAATGCAATGAAATGCTTGTGGTTAATCACAAAAAAGTTAAAGTCAGGTCATCTTGACAGATTCGTGACTGACCTACCGGTAACTTTTTTGTATTTTTATTTATCTGGATGATTGAGCTTACATCACAACTTGTAATAAATAATCCTGTAAATGTTTTTTTTTATCCTATTATCCATTAAGTCAAAGTCAAAGTTTCTTTATTTGCCATATGCACCACATGGGATACATGTGGTGGAAGGAAATTGTGTACACAGGGTGAAACATGTATATGTACAGTATTTTTTGGCGTATAAATCACATGCGTCAAAATAAAATCATGGTGGGGAAAAAAACAAGTATGAGTCACTTCGGCGTATAAGTTGCATTTATTAAGTGTGTGTTTAATGGTCAAAACAGCTTCATTTTGCCTTGGCGGTGCAGCACCATCCATCCGTCTCGGCCGGAGCCGCTAGCTCTCCAGCGTTCCTCAGCCTGCACCAGCTGAATGAAGCGAGCGGACACAGGACTCGCTGTTGCAGTTCTTAGAAATTTAATAAGATTAACACTTTAAAAAAAAAAAAAAAAGCTCAACATTATAGCAAAGGTGTGTCTCAGTTTAACTTTTCCTTAATAAATGCACTTAAAGGTTCAGTATGCAGTTTCTGTAGAACTGCAGCAGTTAGAAATATTTTCAACAGGCAAAGCATTCTGATCCCTCCCCCTCAGAGCCATATGTGGCTCTGCCCCCTTGTGGTCTGTTGAATTTCAAATTCAAGCTCTGTTTTTATTGGCTGATTCAAATTCAAGCTCTGTTTTTATTGGCTGGTTACAAACTCTGTTTTTATTGGCTGGAAAATGGCGGGTCACCTTTTCTTTTTAGAAATGCTTATTTACCACCTGGAGAAGCAAGGGGACAATATTTTTTTTTTTTTTTTCAGAGATTACCTGGCTAACATCAGTCTGTCAGGAGGTAGTGACAGAGTGAAGAAATATGTTCATAAAAAAAGCTACATACTGCAGCTTTAATGGTCAAAACAGTTTCATTTCGCCTGGCATGGCACCAACCATCCAACCATCCATCGCGGCCAGAGCTGCAAGCTCTACAGCGTTCCTCTGCCTGTACCACTTGAGTGAAGCGAGCGGGTACGGGAGGACTCGCTGTTGCAGTTCTTCGAAATTTAAAGCATCAGTCAAAAATTGCGTTATAAATATGGGAAAAAAGTATATAAGTCGAAGGACTGACAAATCTATGCAAAAAACTGCAACTTTTACACCGGATAATACGGTATAAGTAATTTGAAGTGCTGCCATCTCCCACTACTCCATTTTATGTATACACAAGCAGCTCATTAAGCTAATTTAATTTGCCATGACAAGATTACATTTTGAAGTTAAGAAAAACACTCCATTGCCTGACAAATTTTGCTCAACTCTGTGGTTTTGTGTTTTTCTTTTTTTGTAGTGCAAAACAGTGCAAAGGATATCAAATGTAGTTTTAGCCATATGTTTTAAACAAAATAATATGTTGTTAAGCAATTTGGAACATGGATTTAATCGCGTGGGCTGTCTCCTCTATCGAAATTTTTTTTTCCACCAAGCGCTCCGGACCAGGAGAACCAGCGTGCCCCCTCAACACGCATGCGGCCGGGTACATCATGGATTCGTGGGGAGAGTGGAAAATGATGTGTTTGACCGTTCTTTCGGTCGAGGACGTGGAAGATCTGTATATAATTGGATTTATGGTAGCAGGTGCGCTGCTCTTTGGCTTGTGCGGGGGCTTCTGCTACTGGAAACTAAGGAAGACTTCCGCGGCGATCAACGCGCTGTCGAAACTTCCTGCTCAGAACGAGTCTTTGATCCGAGCTGTGACCTCAATGAACCAGCTGTTGTTCGAGCTTAATCACACGATGGGAACGGTCGTGGAGGACCGCAGACCTGCGGTGCGGTTTGGGACTCGTTTACAGCCGAGCGGGCTACACCAGGGGGGAGACGGGGATCCGTAGCTCGGGTTGAATGAAAGCTCACATAATTTGGACGAATTGGACTTCAGACAGCACCTGGACTCAAGGCAAACAGTAAGAGTACACTGTAGCCTACCCTGAAGAATAAATAAATAAACTAATCTAATCGTGACACCCCAAGTAACCTTGAACAAAGGCTGACTGCAAATCTCTCCTGGAGTCTGAGCTACTGGAAAGAACTGTACGAGTATGGCAATCCAGCCGTAGTTAGCTTGTATCTTCGCTACTTCGCTCTCAAAGAAAGGACTTTAACACCACTTACGCACAGTTTTCAACAAAAAAAAAGTAACAATTAAATCTGACAACACTGATTTTACATCAGACACATCATACTGCGGATAGCCCGTAGAATGCAGATCTCTATCATAGGCTCAATGTCTGTTTCTACCATGTGCCATATATATTGCACTTACCTATGTGAAGCTAATCAGTGTTAATGAAACAATCCTATCGGTCTGATTGATAATCCAGCAATAGTACATATCTCTGAAGAGAGGAGAAACTACTGTTGGCTAGATCTTCAGAGAGTTCCCCTTGAAGCTTAGGGGAGCAGCGGGAGAAGGAGCTGCACGGGGCAGAGGTTGTACATGCCTCGTGTTTGAAGTCTTCCTTCACGACTAGAGTGCAGACGTTACCCCAAGCTGGGTTCCTCATAGGGGGTCCTGCTTGAGTGTTAGCCAACCGAGCCGGCAGCTGTCAGACAGCTTCTCCCTGCTTATCTGTCTCGTCTGTCTCGTCTTTATGGTCCTGCGTTGTGTAACCAAGCTCGACACCTGGAGGTACCCTAAATCATCAAACTTGACTCAAACAGGACTTTGCATCTGCAAAACCTTAATGATTTGTATAAAAAAGAGTGGGCATTTCTGCCTCCAGCCTGTTTCAAACACAACTTTTTGTTAAGGAACAATTTATAATATTTTAAACTGAGACATTTAAAACGTTACATGCTTGTATCACATGTGTGTTATTTAGATCTGGTTGGCAGGCTACAGACTGATGAAGACTTCCGGATGGAAGACAAAACGTTTCTCCCTTAAAGAAACCGGTCCAGATGAAACGATTTAACCTTTTTTTGTTATTATAAAATCAGAATATATAAAGGCGATATCCTTACTCTGGACTTTTGAACCCCGTTCTGATGCTAAAGTAAAAGCTAAAAGTTTGGAAAGACGAGCTACATATTTTCTTGTTATCAAACCACAGATGCGTGTAATGATCCAAGAATTTGACTTGCAGGAGCTCTCGCCTGTTGCTTCTCTTTGCAGAGCTAGTCTTTGCACTCCTCAGGCTTTAAATACTGTTTACAAGTCATCGCTAAGAGTAGTCACTGCGGATCGTCACTTGAAGTTTCATCTGGAAGTTTTTTCTTTTCATAAACGCTTAACAAGGCCTGGACTTCATCGTCCCATCACCACCTTGTTCCCGCCCTGGAGTGAGGACAAAGTGAAGCACCCTCGAAGCGATCCATCACTCCCGCCTGTCTGCCTGCATGCCCTCCTCAGGAAACACCTTTCAGGCCAG
>JBBPBX010004279.1:46647-77649 GCA_038048925.1 Garcialebias charrua | reverse complement strand
GCAGTTGTTCTTTGCTCAGCACATTTTCTAGCTTCCCCCTCAGTTATTTTTTGTTCCATCAGCAGACGCTCCTGTTCACACAACTTTACAAACAACATTAAAAAATATAATTCAGCATCAAAATTTGAGATCTTGGTGTTTAAGATTACAACCACAGTCTTCTTCATGGATCAATAAAAAAAAAAATTGTGATTTAAGTAAAACAGCAAAACTTGTTCTCTCAGTTTGGGAAAAAATTGAGAAAAAGCAGCCAAAAAGTCCCAGATCAAAAATCTTATATTTACATTTGTACAAATTTTGCGAGATCATTTCTGATTGGCTGATATGAAAAGTGCCTTTTATTTCATGCAACAATTCTCAGTCAGATCTGTATGGTTTCTTTTTTTAAAGAGACATTTCGCCCTCTATTTGGAGGGCATCATCAGTCAGAGGAATTCCAGTAAACTGTTTCCCACCAAGCAGTAAACACTTTAAGTGGACCAACTACCGGTACGTAGTTTGCTGGAGCCAAGATGGTTTCTGGGGGCCATCCTGTCCCTGTCGACTCATCCCAGGCAGGCAGCCACAGCCCCCAGAAGCCATCTTAGCTCCAGAAAACTGGTTGGTCCACTTAAAGTGTTTACTGCTTGGCGAGGAAACAGTTACATGGAATTCCTCTGACTGATGAAGCCCTCTGGATAAAGGGCAAAACGTCTCTATAAAAAAGAAACTGTCCAGATGACTCGACTGAGAATTATTGGATTTGGTACCTGGATGATTAAGCATGAACTTTGTTGCCTTTCATTTGAGTTTTGCTATGTTCTTGGCCAGCTGTCACTCCATCTTTTAGGGAGCTCCAGATGTTGATCAGACCTCCAGTGAGCCACAGCAAGAAGGCAGGATGAGGGTCAAAGTCTTCTGAGGGCCAGCATTCTGTCAAAGGCAAGCAGAGATGCAGCGACGTTGATCCGTTCAACTCAGTTATCAACAGCACTGGTGTATCATCATCATCTCCAAACAATTGAGTTAGGAAACATAAAACATAATAAAGTTTTATTTATACGTCAAGCGGAGCATTGAGTCCAGCCATAATGCTCTGCTTGTGAAAGTAAATCTGTTGGGCTTCACCTCGACACTCAGACAATAATTCTAAGTGCCATCAATGCCGAACATGACAAAGGGGGAAAAAACAAAAAGAAACATAAAACATTGAATTCACCCAAAGATTCCACACATTCAAAACAGAATGAGAAAATGGGCAAAATATAAAACTATAAAAATGACAGTCAGTCCAGATGCACACATTGACGGGTGTTGAGTGTGGTGTCATTTCACCTTGAAAGGAGCTTCAGTTTCATAACACCTCATAGATGCTTGCATCACTATCTTCTATGCACAGGTTCACATTGCAAACCACGTTACCGTATTCGTCGGCCTATAAGTCGCACCGGAGTATAAGTCGCACCAGCCAAATATGCCAAATTAAATGGAAAAATCAACGTATAGGTCGCACCGGCCTATAAGTCGCACCGGCCTATAGGTCGCACCTCACGTGAGCTGGTGTTTTGCCCAAAATGGACTGGCTGCCAAATTGTTTGGAAGGACTTTTGACAAGATTATCACATTAAAACTACAGTATTTTGTTTTATGTGTCTTCATTAATAAATGAACATTATTTTGGACTGGCTGCCAAATTTTTTGGAAGGACTTTTGACAAGATTATCACATTAAAACTACAGTATTTTGTTTTATGTGTCTTAATTAATAAATGAACATTATTTTGGACTGGCTGCCAATTTTTTTAGAAGGACTTTTGACAAGATTATCACATTAAAACTACAGTATTTTGTTTTATGTGTCTTAATTAATAAATGAACATTATTTTGGACTGGCTGCCAAATTTTTTAGAAGGACTTTTGACAAGATTATCACATTAAAACTACAGTATTTTGTTTTATGTGTCTTAATTAATAAATGAACATTATTTTGGACTGGCTGCCAAATTTTTTGGAAGGACTTTTGACAAGATTATCACATTAAAACTACAGTATTTTGTTTTATGTGTTGACAAGATTATATTATATTTTGTGTCTTTCATCATTTATCTTTAAAGATAAACACATAAAAAAATATTTTTATTAGCTGACATTACAGTAAAAAACGTGTCTCAGTTTAAAATGATGACAGAAACAGATACTGTATTTATTTTATGGCTTTTATTTATTCATTCAAAACCATTGAAGTCTTCATCTTCTGTGTCACTGCACCATTTTTGGACCAGGCAGATGTCAACAGTGTAGGTACTGTAAAGGGTTTCTTAGCGCCCATAGCGGCCGAAACTGGTACTGCACCATTTTTGGAGCTTTTGACCAAAGTCACATTATGACCAAAATGTTGGAAAAATCGACGTATAAGTCGCACCGGCCTATAAGTCGCAGGGCTTAGAAATGTGGGCAAAAAGGTGCAAAAAGGTGCGACTTATACGCCGGAGAATACGGTATTTGTGCAAATTTTGTATATATTACCATTCAGTGTTCTAATTTATAAATCCCAAATTAGTGCCTCCCAAACGTGCACATTCTGGCATAAAAACCAACAGAACGTTGACACATTTCCTGTTACTGGAGAGGATGCGGCTCATCACATCCAGCCTACCTTCCTCCCTCAGCTGTTGGTCGACCACAGTTTCTGAGGTCACTCTTTCACCACCGTTCCCCTTCAGACCCTCATTTACTCATCTCCATGTTTCTCCCTGCCGCCGATCATATTGACACACTCTGGCTGATCAGGAGCACCTGTAATGACTCCCAGCTCTAATGTGTCTCATTTAGTGTAATTGACAACCATTGTCAAGGTTGAGAAGGTGAGCTTCCACTATAGGCTTGTTTCTGAGTATTGGAGGGGTGAGTCTGTGTGTCTGTGTGTATTTATGTGAGTAGCATGCAAGTCACTGCTCAATAGATGCAAACAGCAGTGTAAAGGTTGTAACAGGCTGTATCCCTGCTGGGTGTCACTCTGGCTCAGTCGCTGCTGGATGTCAAAGCTGATTTCTTAATAAACTAACTCCAAATGAAGTAAAAATATATCTTGCCCTAAATCTGATTTACTGCTTATAATAATGTCCAGAGTGCATCACGGACTCGTTACATTCCCAGCTAATGGAGAGGTTTGCTGCTGTTTTCCAGTGGGAGAGCTTGTGGCAGTCATTACTCTTGTTGCCCCCGCTCAGGCTTGTAGACCTGCAGTTCAACAAACGTCATCAATCAGTTCTAAACATGCTGTAGACACTGCTGCTGCAGGCTGCGACATTCACAATCCACCATGTGTTCTTCTTTGGTTGGCACCTTTTACAACTTCACATAAAATAGCAATGCATACAGAACGAGTTCCTGTTCTGGCTATAGTTGATGGATATAGATTTGTTTTTGTTTTGTTATTTGTGTGCCAGATTATAAACACCCAAACACCTTTATGTATTCTTCCATTTTCATTATAATTTTTGATTTGCTACGCCCTGTAGCCTTGTAAAATCTTATACAAATAGCACATCATCTATCCATTCATCCACTCACCAACCATCCATCCATCCGTCCATCCATCCAGCCATCCATCCATCCATCCAGCCAGCCAGCCAGCCAGCCAGCCCCTTATCCATTAGAGGCAACAGGTCCAAGAGGGAAAAGTTTCATGCTGTTTTCACACCTGATAGTCCAGTAGACTTGGTTCGTTTGGGACCAAAATTCATGACATTTCTTTATATTTTCAGCTGGTGCCGTTCATGTTCACCTCACTGAGTCTCTGGTTCATTTGCATTTACACTGCATTCGAACTGCACCAGAGTTCACTTCAACAGAACTGAGACCTAGATATTTAGGTGGACCAGAGCTAGCTTTTTTGGTCTGCATAATTTTTAGGGATGGGGCCGATCTGATCTAGTATCGGTATCCGATACCAGCATAATTTAAGTATCGGATATCGGATCCAACCTGCCGATATTTCCGATCCAGCTTCAAAGAGCACTTGCGTTCTATCACATTCTGTGACTGCCATCTTAACATTGTGTGAATTAAACCCAATGAAGACACTCTTGGCCTCACAACATGACACACCCAAACTTTAACAGCACACAAGAGGTAGGTCTATACCACACACATACGTCCTTCTCACTCATGGTGCAGCTGGAAAAACAAAAAAACTGCTAAGCATGATGGGAAAGACATCACAGGCCACTCCCCTTAACCACTAAGGGAGTGGATTTTGTTGTCTTTCCCCTAATGCTTAGCGGTATTTTAGTTTTCCAGCTGCACCTAAAGCTGGAAAACTAAAAAACCGCTAAGCATTATGGGAAAGACAACAAAATCCACTCCCTTAGTGGTTAAGGGGAGTGGCCTGTGTTGACTTTCCCATCATGCTTAGCGGTTTTCTAGTTTTTACAGCTACACCGTGAGTGAGAAGGACATGTGGGGTCTTTTTATGCCTCCGGCACAGTATACCTGCAAGTGGTTTGGGCGCAGGCGGGAGAGTACGCTGGCGTGACGTTCGCGTTTGTTCGCCGCTTCTCCGTGCTAAGAAGTTATTTTATTTTTCTAGACACTTTTTCTTTTTGGACATTTATCTAGACTTATTCTGTTCAGTGGTTTTTTAAATTAAGGACTTTACGGACAGCTGTCATGTCTGACTGCGCTGTGGCTCTGCTAACGTCGCACGTTGCCGGTCAAAGCAGATGGCCGCTTGTCCTGAGCCTGGGTCTGCTGGAGGTTTCTTCCTTCTAAAAGGGAGTTTTTCCTTTCCGCTGTTGCCGTTGTGCTTGCTCAGGATGAGAGACTATAGCCAGGCCAAGATTTGACTTGTCTGCTCGATTCCTTGAATAGATAGCTTTACTAATCAGTGTTTTGGCGGGTGGGTACGCTGGCGTGTTGTCGTGTCGTCACCGCTTCTCCACGCAAAAAAGGTTCCTTTACTGTTGCTATTCTTTGAACACTCTTTGTCTACTTTCTGGATAGCTTAGTTAGTACTTCCTAACCGGAATATTGGGCCGTCTACTTCCTGTCAACTCCAGCAAGAACTTTGCACGAACCTTGCTTGGAGAAACTACGTAGCTGCAATTATTGTTTCACTTACCTACTGCCTCTGTCAACCTCGATCCCGTGTCATCTGGACTGTTCTGGATTTTCTCCTGTGCTCCTTTTTGGGGTATGCTCATTCAAGTTACATCTCACTGTTTCTTGGTTATTTTCTTCGGAGCCGTGGGTCTGCTGTTAGCGGCTAGCTCTGTGCTAGCTTCCCCAGGCTTGACTGGCGCGATGTTGACGTACTCCGCCTCGTAGCTGCTTGAACTTAACATCTTCTGTTTCCACCACCAAACAACTGGGACTTTTGCGTAGACCTCGTTACATCCATAGAAGCTCTCGGAAGAAATTTGCTTACTCTCGGCAAACTGGGTCGGACTCGATTTTTTTCCCGCTTGGTCCACGTGACGTGTCGCACCTCGATTACGTCATCAGAACGCCGCGTTTGTGGTCTCTTGTAGTCCACAGCACACAAAGTGGCAAGGAAAACGTGAAATGGACCTCAGTTTGCTTAAACCGGTTCTACAGGCATCCAGTACAACTAGTATTAAAAAAGAACTTTTCAATGTACAATCACTATCCAACAATCTTTAAAACACTATCCACCTTTCTGATCTTAGTTGATTTTATTATTTGATTTTACTTGATTTTATCACTTGTTTTATTTTGTTCTTTGATCTTTGTTGCACTTTGTAGCACTTTGAGATTTTTATTAATGAAAAGTGCATTATAAATTGAATTCATTATTATTATTATTATTATGTGTGTGGTATAGACCTGCCTCTTGTGTGCTGTTAAAGTTTGTGAGTTTCCTGTTGTAAGGTTCAGAGTGTTATCATTGGGTTTATCTCACACAATGTTAAAATGAATAGTCTCAGTTCAAAATTTTCAATAAACAGATTCATATACCTGAACGGTATCAGATCGGGAAAGTATCGGTCAACACCCAGTTTCAAGTATCGGATCGGATCGGAAGTGAGAAATGTGGATCGGTGCATCCCTAATCATTTTTGATTCTGCATTCACACCTCCCCAAAAATATCAGACTTTCTAGACAATCAGACTAGAGTTCAATTAAAGTGGACTAAACAGGGCTGGTGTGAATGCACCCTCACTCCAGCTGTGAGTCTGTTTCAGTTTGGATGTTTGTGTTTGCACATACAGTACCTTCATGCTGCATGTGTTGAAACCCAGTCATTCTTCTCCCCAGAAACATTTCTTGAGGATCCCAAGGTGTTTCCAGGACAGAGAGGATAAATAATCCTTCCAGCAAGTTATGGGTCTGCCCCGAGGACACAGCTCAGTAGGACATGATCAAAATAACTTCAAGAGACAATCACCCAGAAGGCTTCCTAACCAAATGCCTGAACAGCTTCAGCTCTACTCCAAGCTCAACAGGATGACAGAACTCCTGATGTTTTCTCAAAGACAGAGCCTAGCCATCCGATGAAGGAAGCTCACCTCAAACACCAAAAAATATACCTGCAAGGATGAAGGTCTGGTCCACAACCCAAATGAAAGCTGCATTGTTTATGCTTACGCCAGTGCTTTTAATTCATTCAACCTTTATTTATACAGGCTAGCCTCGTTGAGCCACGGGGACTCATTTACAAGAGGGACCTGTCTCACTCACACCCAGGGTCAATTTAGAGTTACCAATCAGCCTAACATGCATGTTTTTGGACTGTGGGAGGAAACCGGAGCACCCGGAGAAAACCCACGCATGCACGGAGAGAACATGCAAACTCCACCCAGAAAGGCCCCCGGACCGGGATTTGAACCGGGGACCTGCTCGCTGAGAGGCAGCAGCTCTACCAGTTGTGCCACCGTGCTGCCTGCTTGACAATAAGTTGTACCATCCCTTTCAACACATTGGAGTAAACGTTCTCTGGGCATTTACAAAATGTGACCTCTTGATATTTGGAACACACTCCTTGGTTTCCGTCAAGTCTCCTCGAGTCTAACTGAAGTCACGAGTCTTTAGCGTTAAAGTCTGAGTCAAATTCCAAGTCCTGTGATTTCAGTGAGTTTACTCGAGTCTATGTCATTTGACTCAACCACACCTCCAGGCTTTGGGATTGATTATAATTATAAACTACGGTATATGACAATCATGTATATTCATGACAATTATCATACATGTCTATGAGATGCAATTTTTGTCTTCTTTCAGCTACTCCCTTTGTCAGAGGTCACCACAGTGAACTAACTCACACAAAGACATTGCAATTATTCTAACACTGGATGTCTTTCCTGACATAACCACAGACCACTGAGCTACCACAGCCCTCTGTGGAGCAGAGAGCTGCCATCTAGGGTGCCCGGAGGAGCAGATGGTGGTAGTTAAAGGCCTTGCTGAAGGGTAGGGTAGCCCCAGAAAGGGGTAAATGAGGGTGGAGGCAGGTGTGGGTGCTTTACCTTTCCCACCCACATTTTGATGTTGTCTGGGGGATCGACAACCTGTGACTGACAACCTTTCGATCAGAGGAAGGCTGATCACCTTCTCTAACCTCTGCGCTACAAATAGTGTTTTATTGTACTGCCACCTGAGTAAGCAGACTTTAGCATACTTTTGTATTGATTTTAAGCATTTTTTCATGTATTTAAATATCTTACTCAATATTGTATTGATGGTAACGGGGATCTTCCAGTACGAGCAATTTAAATTTCCCAATTTTGTGTAGAAAAATAAACGTATTGAACAAATGATGACATGGCATAGTTACATTTAAATAGCATAACCAGCTATTTAAGCAATATAATAATGATTTATGTGTCAGATTCAACATTATAGAATCATTCTTCACACAGGTTTCTATTGAATTAGACCAGTTAATTATGTTTTTTAAATACAATGTTTGTGTGTTTGGAATCTGGGTCACCCTGCATAATTTATGACAATCTTCAAGTAGAAACCACTTTCTCAGTATTTAAAATGCATATTAATAGGAAAGCTACAATAATGTCAATCTGTTCAGTTGAATTTTAGCTATTATCACCAAAGTACCAGCTGGCTGAGTGACCCACTTTTTACAATGAGCTGATTTTATGGTGAAGGAATCTCATCCTCCTCCCTTCACTCCTCTCTTGTTTTCTGGGAGGTTAAAGGGAGTCTCAGGTGGCGAGGCTCATGCAGCAATTACACATTAGATAGAAATGAAACCGGAAAGCAAGGACAGCCATAGGACTGGGAGGAAATATTCAAGTCAGGGAGCAAGGCCAAAGCTACATGGAACAGATGGGGATTACTCTTCCAAGACCAAGATTTTACCACCAATATATTGCAAAACTTCACAAAGTGTGGAGCCACATACAGAAGAGGAGCTGGATCTTTAATAATCTAAGAAAGTCTCAGAGATGGTTTAATGAAATTAACCTTTAAGTGGTTAAGGATCAAGTAACTGAATAAAATGATGCATCACACGCCAGAGGAGTGGCACAATAATTATTCATCTAAGATTGGATTTTTAACATCACGGCCAATGTCCTTGTGATTTGTGACATTAGACTTTTATGAATTCCTAAATGTTTAAAAGCATGGTCAAACCAGTTTAAATTAGTGCCATTCCGAAATGTCGTTGTTGCATGAAGATCCGTTCCCCTGACTTTGACCTCTGGCCCTTGGGTTGCCTACCAGACTCACCCTGAACTGTTTTCTTTAAAGATACTTTTGACTTGAATAATGTTTGATGTTTTTATACATTCACTGTCCTTGGACTCAGAGCCTGCTACAGTCTGTTTTCTTCTATGCGTTTAATAAAGAAAAACTAAATCATTAATGACGTTTGATTAATTTGATTATAACAGGTGTGAACATGAATAATGTTGATTATTGTTTTTCAACCATTATAATGAAATCATGTGAAATACATGTTTTTAGCGGATATCTATACGTTTTTCAGAAAACAACTTTTCCTTCAGAGACAACTGTTGCAAGTGTTCTTGAGCTGGAAACTGTTTACTTCAAAGGGGAGTCATAACATGTGAGATATCACCAAAAGACTTCTGAGAGCTGATGGTTCACACAGTTTTTTTGTTTGACATTCGGCAGTTTGCTTTGGTTCCCACCCTGATCTGTTCATCTGATTGTCCGTTTATTCCTGAGCAAAGAAACACGTTTGCTCAGTTACGATTTTTGTTAGAAGCAAAGTAGAAGTTACAAGTAACTATCGAAGATGAAGATTTGTTTTTCTCATTGCAAGAGTCGTGATTTAAAAGTGTAAACAGTGCTTAAAGACCCCTTATGATGAATAATATAAATGGAAACAATGTTCCCTCGCCCGGACGCGGGTCACCGGGGCCCCACTCTGGAGCCAGGCCCGGAGGAGGGGCACGTTGGCGAGCGCCTGGTGGCCGGGCTTTCACCCATGGAGCTCGGCCGGGCACAGCCCGAAGAGGAGACGTGGGTCCCCCTTCCCATAGGCTCACCACCTGTGGGAGGGGCCAAAGGGGTCGGGTGCATTGTGGAATGGGTGGTGGCCGAGGGCGGGGACCCTGGCGGTCTGATCCTCGGCTACAGAAGCTGGCCATTGGGACATGGAATGTCACCTCTCTGGTGGGGAAGGAGCCTGAGCTAGTGTGTGAGGTTGAGAGGTTCCGGCTAGAAATAGTCGGACTCACCTCAACGCATGGCTCTGGCTCTGGAACCAGTTTCCTTGAGAGGGGTTGGACACTCTTCCACTCTGGAGTTGCCCCTGGTGAGAGGCGCCGAGCAGGAGTGGGCATACTTGTTGCCCCCCATCTTGGTGCCTGTACGTTGGGGTTCACCCCGGTGAACGAGAGGGTAGCCTCCCTTCGCCTACGTGTGGGGGGACGGGCTCTGACTGTTGTTTGTGCCTATGCGCCGAACGGCAGCGCAGATTACCCACCCTTTTTGGAGTCCTTGGAGGGGGTATTGGAGGGTGCGCCTCCTGGGGACTCCCTTGTTCTGCTGGGGGACTTCAACGCTCACGTGGGCAATGGACCTTACCAAGCTCCGCCCAGAAACGCCCCCTAAGCTCCAACATGGCTGCCCGTCTCCCAAGCGCAGCTTTGGTGTCAATGGAAAACATGGCGTCGACTGACTGCAGGGTATTTTTGAGTCGAATAGTGTATCATTTCTGCCAGATTCCAACAAAATATCAGCCATGACAATGGACAGGGGAACCAACAAGTTCATGTTATTTTTTTTGGACGTTATCAAGTTGTTTGATCCACGCGATGCCTCCAAACAGCGTGCGCGTCACCGCTAATGCTACCGTCTGATGGGGAAAACATCAGCTCCTCACACGCTCAGGCTCAGCATTATTACAGCTGTGGACAGGATCACTGATGCCTATTGTCCTGCAAGGCTGGGTAAGTCAGGCATTCGTGGTTTTGAGGGTTACTTTTGAAATCAGCGATTTCTATTGTTGGCAAAAGTTTGTGTGCCTTGGTCGCAAAGCTAATGCTAACTGTAATCTCCATTCATTCCTTAAGTGGTTGGTTAGCCGTTGCTGCTTTAGCTGCTAAACACGCCGACAGCGACTTTTGTGAGGGCTAACGAGCTCAGCCGTCCGGTGTGTTAGTTAAAATCCAGCCTTCGTGTCACGATTTTGTGCAGTTTTAGGTGAAATCGACAGTAGAGCTCGTTGTGTTAGCTAGCTCATGTGGGGTTAGCGGAGCTGTTTCTTCCCAACTTCCAGGACGTTCAGTGAACTGTGGCTTTCTCTCATCGTGACCGCGTGTTGTTAACTAGCAGGTTTCAAAAGCAGGTCAACCCTTCTCTGCTGGTGAAAGAAATAATTGTTCAGTTTTGTGGTCGTGCACAAGCTTTGATCCAAGCAAGGCATTCAGTTTCACATATAGGGAAACGGTGAATTTTACTTCCACAAATACGGTCAGGGTACCTGACATCTCCTGTACAGATACCCCACTGACGGTGGAGGAGCATTTTTCCAGCCCTGACGCAGAAAAAATCTGCACGTATGCTAGCTAGCAATGTAAGTAGCATGTGGTGCCGGTCTCACAAACGCTACCGTAGCGTTTGTTTTGTGAGACCGGCACGCACGTGGAAGCTGCGCTGTGACGTGTTATGGGTATTAGCCAATGAAACGCGGCCCTGTGGGCGGAGCTTGGTAAGGTCCATGACAGTGAGACCTGGAGGGGTGTGGTTGGGAGGAACGGCCCCCCTGATCTGAACCCGAGTGGTGTTCTGTTGTTGGACTTCTGTGCTCGTCATGGATTGTCCATAACGAACACCATGTTCAGGCATAAGGGTGTCCATATGTGCTCTTGGCACCAGGACACCCTAGGTCGTAGTTCAATGATCGACTTTGTTGTCGTCTCATCTGATCTGCGGCCGCATGTCCTGGACACTCGGGTGAAGAGAGGGGCGGAGCTGTCAACTGACCACTACCTGGTGGTGAGTTGGCTCCGATGGTGGGGGAGGATGCCGGTCAGACCTGGCAGACCCAAACGTATTGTGAGGGTCTGCTGGGAACGTCTGGCAGAGTCTCCCGTAAGACGGAGCTTTAACTCCCACCTCCGGGAGAGCTTTGAACACGTTCCGAGGGAGGCGGGGGACATTGAGCCCGAGTGGGCCATGTTTCGCGCCTCTATTGTCGAGGCAGCTTATCGGAGTTGTGGCCGCAAGGTTGTTGGTGCCTGTCGTGGTGGCAACCCTCGAACCCGGTGGTGGACACCGGCGGTGAGGGATGCTGTCAAGCTGAAGAAGGAGTCCTATTGGGCCTTTTTGGCCTGTGGGACCCCGGAAGCAGCAGATAGGTACCGGCAGTCCAAGCGGCATGCGGCTCGGGTGGTTGCTGAGGCAAAAACTCGGGCGTGGGAGGAGTTCGGAGAGGCCATGGAGAATGACTTCCGTACGGCTTCGAGGCGATTCTGGTCCACCATCCGGCGTCTCAGGGGGGGAAAGCGGTACGCGACCAACACCATTTATGGTGGGGATGGCGTGCTGTTGACCTCAACTCGGGATGTTGTGAGTCGGTGGGCGGAATACTTCGAAGACCTCCTCAATCCTACTGGCACGTCTTCCACTGAGGAAGCGGAGCCTGGGGACTTTGGGTCGGGCTCTCCAATCTCTGGTGCTGAGGTCGCCGAGGTGGTTAAAAAGCTCCGCGGTGGCAAGGCTCCGGGGGTGGATGAGATTCGTCCTGAGTTCCTTAGGGCTCTGGATGTTGTGGGGTTGTGTTGGCTTACGCGACTCTGCAATATCGCGTGGACATCGGGGGCAGTTCCCTTGGATTGGCAGACTGGGGTGGTGGTTCCCCTATTCAAAAAGGGGGACCGTAGGGTGTGTTCCAACTATAGAGGGATCACACTCTTAAGCCTCCCTGGTAAGGTCTATTCAGGGGTTCTGGAGAGGAGGGTCCGTCGGATAGTCGAACCTCGGATTCAGGAGGAGCAGTGTGGTTTTCGTCCTGGTCGTGGAACACTAGACCAGCTCTACACCCTCAACAGGGTCCTGGAGGGTGCGTGGGAGTTTGCCCAACCAGTTTACATGTGCTTTGTAGACTTGGAAAAGGCATTCGACCGCGTCCCTCGGGGGGTTCTGTGGGGGGTACTCCGGGAGTATGGGGTACCAGGCCCATTGATATGGGCTGTTAGGTCCCTGTACGACCGGTGTCAGAGCTTGGTCCGCATTGCCGGCAGTAAGTCAGGCTCGTTTCCGGTGAGAGTTGGACTCCGCCAAGGTTGCCCTTTGTCACCGATTCTGTTTATAACTTTTATGGACAGAATTTCTAGGCGCAGCCAAGGTGTTGAGAGGATCCGTTTTGGTGGCCTTAGAATCGCTTCTCTGTTTTTTGCAGATGATGTGGTCCTATTGGCTTCATCAGCTCGTGATCTACAGCTTTCGCTGGAGCGGTTTGCAGCTGAATGTGATGCGGCCGGGATGAGGATCAGTTCCTCCAAATCCGAGGCCATGGTCTTGAGCCGGAAAAGGGTAGCATGCCCTCTCCGGGTCGGGGAGGAGGTCCTGCCCCAAGTGGAGGAGTTTAAGTATCTCGGGATCTTGTTCACGAATGAGGGAAAACTGGAGCGTGAGATCGATAGGCGGATAGGTGCAGCGTCCGCAGTGAAGCGGGCGCTGTACCGGTCTGTCGTGGTGAAGAGAGAGCTGAGTCAAAAGGCAAAGCTCTCAATTTACCGATCGATCTACGTTCCCACCCTCATCTATGGTCATGAGCTTTGGGTTATGACCGAAAGAACAAGATCTCGGATACAAGCGGCTGAAATGAGTTTTCTCCGCAGGGTGGCTGGACTCTCCCTTAGAGATAGGGTGAGAAGCTCAGTCATCCGGGAGGGACTCGGAGTAGAGCCGCTGCTTCTCCACATCGAGAGGAGCCAGTTGAGGTGGCTCGGGCATCTGGTTAGGATGCCTCCTGGACGCCTCCCTGGTGAGGTGTTCCGGGCATGTCCCACCGGGAGGAGACCCAGAGGAAGACCCAGGATACGCTGGAGGGACTATGTTTCTCGGCTGGCCTGGGAACGCCTTGGGATTCCCCCAGAGGAGCTGCTCCAAGTGGCTGGGGAGAGGGAAGTCTGGGCCTCCCTACTTAGGCTGCTACCCCCGCGACCCGACCCCGGATAAGCGGAAGAAAATGGATGGATGGATGGATGGATGGATGGATGGATGGAACAGTGCTTAAAGTGTAAACTGGTTGAAGGTTGCTGATCGCCCTCACACCCTCTCACCATCTGTCGTCCTCACCGACCCTTGAAGCGGTCACAACGACGTTCAGCTACCTTGAGCAGTGCCTGGCTAGTCCTCTCCTTGTGGTGTATCCTGGTCTGATCCACCAGCAAAACCCCAGAAACATGAGTGAACCCAGCCCTCAAACTGACCCGGTATGGAGCTGATGGTGACATGATGCAGCTTTTGGGTTTGGTTATGCCATTTTTAGCTGATGCAATCTGAAAAATAATTTCCTGGATGGCAGTGAGAATAAATGATTTGATCTGGTCACATTAAATAACTTCTCTCTTTGTGCTCATATAAAAGCCAAAATAATTCCTGTTCAAATAGTTAATTTTGCCTTAGATAAGAGAATTAAGCCTTGATTTATTAATTATTGTCTAGATTGTTCATTATTGATTTATTACCTTTCAACAAGTTTTTCCCAAATTATTATCCTTTATCATTTGTGTTGCTCAAGGTTTTATTTTGTTTTGTTTTGTTTGTTTTGTTTTATTCATTTTATAATATGAAATACAACAATTAACATATGTATAATAGAAAAAAAATAAAAAAATAAAAAATAAAATGAAAGGTAGCAGATGAAGAATATATCTTATTAAATCTGTTCCTTATTTATCTAATAACAGTTCAAATAATTTTTTTTATAATAACAAAATGTCAGGATGGCTCCCTCTGCTGGTCCTTCATGTAACATGTTCAGTTTGCCCCTGTGTCTTAGAAACTGTGTTTTGGCTCCCTCTGCTGGTCCCTCATGTAATGTGTTCAGTTTGCTCCTATGTTAGATTGATTACTCCCCAGGTGTTTTGTGTTCCCATGATTAGTTCCTCACCTTTATATTCTAGGCTCTCCTGCCTCTCAAGCAGGGGAGCATTAAGTGTAATGCCTACACCAGCATGGTCGGATGTCCTGTTCAGTTAAGTGCCTTGTTTTTGAGTTTTGTAAATTAAAAGACTGTTTTTGATACACTCCTGGAGGTCTTGCTTGCACTTGGGTCTCAACCACACCCCGACCGTGACAGAATGCTCCCCTCAATTGAGACCTAGCAAGCAGACCTCCATGAGACCTAGTTAACAGACTTCACTGAGTCTCCAGAACCTGCAGCAGAGCCACTGAGTCTCCAGAACCTGCAGCAGAGCCACTGAGTCTCCAGAACCTGCAGCAGAGCCACTGAGTCTCCAGAACCTGCAGCAGAGCCACTGAGTCTCCAGAACCTGCAGCAGAGCCACTGAGTCTCCAGAACCTGCAGCAGAGCCACTGAGTCTCCAGAACCTGCAGCAGAGCCACTGAGTCTCCAGAACCTGCAGCTCCAGAACCTGCAGCGGTGCCAGTGCCTGCAGCTCCAGCATCTCTCGAGGGGTCCCAGGTGGGAGCCCCTCACGTTTCCTGTCTCGGGGGGGTCCAGGAGGACGCCTCCCACGTTTCCTGTCTCGGGGGGGTCCATGAGGACGCCTCCCACGTTTCCTGTCTCGGGGGGGGGACGCCTCCCACGTTTCCTGTCTCGGGGGGGTCCAGGAGGACGCCTCCCACGTTTCCTGTCTCGGGAGGGTCCATGAGGACGCCTCCCACGTTTCCTGTCTCGGGAGGGTCCATGAGGACGCCTCCCACGTTTCCTGTCTCGGGGGGGTCCAGGAGGACGCCTCCCACGTTTCCTGTCTCGGGAGGGTCCAGGAGGACGCCTCCCACGATGGGTCCCGGCCTTCCACGATGGGTCCCGGCCTTCCTTTTTGAACTTTTTAGTATTTCATAGGTCTAGTCTTTGTGTTTATTTTGGTCTCTGTGTTCTGGTGTCCTTGACTGGGCCGGTCGTCCTTGCGGTTCCTCCCTCATCCTGCCCTGGCCTTTTGTGGGGGGGAGTTCTTTGGGACGCCAGGGGGCGTCTTTGAGAGGGGGGTACTGTCAGGATGGCTCCCTCTGCTGGTCCTTCATGTAACATGTTCAGTTTGCCCCTGTGTCTTAGAAACTGTGTTTTGGCTCCCTCTGCTGGTCCTTCATGTAACATGTTCAGTTTGCCCCTGTGTCTTAGAAACTGTGTTTTGGCTCCCTCTGCTGGTCCCTCATGTAATGTGTTCAGTTTGCTCCTATGTTAGATTGATTACTCCCCAGGTGTTTTGTGTTCCCATGATTAGTTCCTCACCTTTATATTCTAGGCTCTCCTGCCTCTCAAGCAGGGGAGCATTAAGTGTAATGCCTACACCAGCATGGTTGGATGTCCTGTTCAGTTAAGTGCCTTGTTTTTGAGTTTTGTAAATTAAAAGACTGTTTTTGATACACTCCTGGAGGTCTTGCTTGCACTTGGGTCTCAACCACACCCCGACCGTGACACAAAATAAGTAAATAACTCAGTCAATTTTCAATTCACATATGTCACTCATTAAAATTGTAAGGATGGCTGGCTCCGTCCTGTTGGTCATCCTAGGTAGTTCCTGATCAGTTTTCCCAGTTCAGTCTTTATGTTTATTTACCCTTAGTTTACCAGGTCTAGTTTCTCAGTCTTGTCTGTTCTCCTTGTGATGTTTTTCAGTTAGTTATTTTAGGTCCCCATCTTGTTCAGTTCTGGTTCCCTTCTGGTTTAGTCTCCTTGTTTATTTAGTGTCCCTTCTAGTTAATCTTAATGTTTGAATTACTCTTCATTTAGCCTCCATGTTTATGCACTCTTAGTTCAACCTCCAGTTCTGTCATTTAGTTTTAACTTTTCATGTTCAGCTTCAGTCTCCCAGCACTGCTCTGTTCAGCTTTAGTCTCCCAGCCCTGCTCTGTCTTGTTAATTGTCCCCAGGTGTTTGTGATTTGTCTCGTCTTGTCTATGAGTATAAAAGCCCAGTTCTGTGTCTAAGTCATTGCAGCCGCATCGTTTGGTATCCCTCGTGTTTTCTGGTCTCTGATTCAACTCTGATTCATGTAAGTGTTTTTGCTGCCACAACAGCTATTTGTTTATGTTTATTAAAGTGAATTATTTTATAACTTCCTGGCCTCTGAGAATGTCTGTTTGCACCACTGGGTTTTAATCTTGCTCTGAGTAAATCCTGACAAAAATAGATTCATTTATATTTTTTTAGCAATTCATTTTTACCAGTTTCTTAAACACAAGGATTGATTTGGCTTCCTTAACATTTGTCATTAAGTCATTCCATAATCGTACTCCTTGAATTAAGGTAGATCTTCCCTTCAAACTAGTTCTAAACTGTGATTGTACAAATACATCTTTCCCCTTGAGATTATAACAACTTGATCTTTTCACAAAATGCATTTGGATATTTGATGGTAGTGTATTATTATGAGCTCTAAACATAAGTGACAAATTGTTATAGTCCACCAAATCATAGAATTTCAGCAATTTCATTTGAAAAAATAATTCACTTGATGGGTGACAGTAATGTTTTCTTGTTATAATTCTTACAATTCTTTTCTGCAAAATAAAAATAGGCATTGTGATTGATTTACACGCGTTTCCCCAAACATTAACACAATAAATCAAGTGTGGCATAATAAATGTATTATACAACAAATACAGTGCCTTGTCGTTTAATAGATGTCTAACCCTATAAAATATTGCAATAGATTTAGATATTTTCATTTTAACAGAATTAATATGTTGTTTACATGATAGATTTTCGTCAATGACAACACCCAAAAATGTTGCCTCCCTGACTCTACAAATCACTGAGTCCTCAACTTGAAATGGAACATCAGTTGTTTTCTTTCTATTACCAAATATCATATACCGTAGTTAGTTTTTTCCAAGTTTAATGATAATTTGAGTTTAAACCAGTTCTGAACTTTAACAAACTCCCTCATCATTGACTCCAATAGTTGTTCAATATTAGTACCAGAACAAAAAAAAAATTGTATCATCAGCAAAAAGAATGCACTTGAAGAGACCAGATTCCTTAACCAGATAGTTTATATACAAGATGAACAACTTCGGTCCATGTAATAGTACAGTGATTTGATCTTACATCGTCTAATTGTACAAACTGTTTCATGTTTTCCAAGTAACTACACACCTATTGTAATGCTAATCCTCTGATGCCGTACTTGTGTAATTTGTCAAGGAGAATACTGTGATTAACAGTATCAAACACCTTTTTTAAATCAACAAACACACTAACACAATATTGTTTGTGGTCAACAGCAGTTGTTACTTGTTCCACAAAGTCCATAAGTGCCATAGATGTAGAATATTTTGCTCTAAAACCATATTGATTATTAGTTAGAATCAGTGCTTTAAGTGGAAAAAAATAAGTGCCGGTACCCTCCCTAATGTCATAATAATATGCATACCTGCAAACTCAGAAGGGATGAAAAAGGTGACAAACGTTGCGCCAACCCCCCCCCAAAAGATTTTGTAATTTTTAACATGCTTCAGGTAAAAGTCATTTACTAACCTGATTTAATGAGGACATAAATAGGAAAGATTGTGTCAACCAAAAAATCAACAACCAACAGCATCAGCAAGTCAAATACAGCAGAACATTTTGCTAACAATGCACTGCTCAGAGTCAACAGATGCATTTAAAAACTTAAGACTTATCTCTTCAGACAGGCTATTTTTGTACATTGATTTTAGAGTTTGTTATCTTTTACCTTTTTGTATAGTACTTCTGTGATTTTATGATTTTATTTTTCCTTTTGTAAAGCACTATGTGACTCTCATGTCTGTGAAATGTGCTATATAAATAAAACTTACTTACTAACAGTAAAAACTCATTTCTTAAATATGCTGGTGAAGATGTTTTGCCAGAAATTTTGAATAAAGTAGATGCCATTTCCTGCATTCTGGTGTATTTTAACAAGTTGTTAAACATCTATGTTTACCTACATGTAAACATGATTCACTAACTATTTTAGAGACATCTAACAAAATAAAGTCAGGTCCTGTGGACAGATTAAAAAATGTTTAAATTATTATTGATCATGAATCAGGATATTTTAGAGACACCTCATTCAACTAGTTCATATAGACATCCTGTTTTTAAACTCACTCCTGTGGCTAAGATAATTAAATTAATGTGACAATTTATCTCAGTGGCTTTAGGGGTGCAACTGACTTTTATTTTGTTAATTTCTATTTAGTTTTATTTGTAACACAACATGCCATTTTACTAAACAATGGTTACACTCCACTGCATGTATAAAAATATTAACTTTACCCACACGTTGGACGAGTGACTTCCGCCTCCCTCGCGCTCTGTCGCGCTACAGTTTATTTTTTTATTTTTTTTACAGATGTCGCTGTCGTCTCCTCCCCCTGTCTATCCTGAGGTTGTGATTGGCCAAAATGACGCGCTCCACCAAAGATGTTTTATTGTCGACAGATGCATTACTCTTTCTTGAAATCCAGTCGGGGGAAATGATGCATTCTAATCTGCCACGGGTCTTTCAAGTGGAGAAGACGAAAATAAGTTCCGGAACGCACCTTACGCTTAAAAAAAGTCCCGGTACTCTCAGGGTTAAATTTTAGAAGTGGCGGAACTGGGTTCCGGTGAGTTCCGGCCCACTTAAAGCACTGGTTAGAATATTGTTTTTCAATGAATGGTCCAATCTGTTGTTGAATAGAGAAATTGTCCAGATGAACTGATAGAGAATGAGCGGATTTGATACCTGGACTATTGAGAATGAACTTTCTGGCTGTTGTTGAATAGTTTCTCCAAAATTTTTGTAAACTGTTGTAGCAGGGACATCGGTCTATAATTATTAAACACACATTTGTCACCACTTTTGAAAAAAGGAACGACTTTAGCCATTTTCGTGCTTTCTGGAAATTTTCATTCATTCAACCTTTATTTATACAGGCTAGCCTCGTTGAGTCACGGGGACTCATTTACAAATACTTGCGTTGTAAAAGATAGATTGCATATATATGTGAACGGTTCAATTACACGACTCATTACGTTTTTAACAAACATCATATCCATATCCAACCAATCTTTTAATTTTTTATCTGTGAAGTTGTTGACAATTTTCATTATTTCTTCTTTATTAGTTCCATTTAGTTCCATTTTGATTGTGATTGTCTTTTATTGTGTATACAATTGTTTTGTTTTAAAAAATGAATAAACTTATAAATACCTAAAATAAATAAATAAATACATTTTATTATTGTTGATGATTCTTAGTTTGATTCATTGTTGTTTTAATGCAACTTCAAAGAAGTCTCCTTCTTTGGATGAATATTCATTTGTGATGTTATGAAATTCCCTGTAAGTAACAGATTCTACTTCTGTGACCGAGTTCTGATTATTAAAGGGTAAATAATAGGGATGCACCAATCCACATTTTTAAACTTCTGATCCAATCCCGATACCTAAATAAGGATATTGGCCGAAACGAATACCTTTCTGATATCATCATTATCATTCATTTTTAATGAGGCTGTAATAATCTCCTCTCAAGTACAATTTGTACACATATATCTATGCATGTCCAAAAAGGCAACTTGAGGTAAATCCTTTGTTTTCTACAACTGATAGTCATTGTTATTAATTATGATGAAGTTTAGCAACTTCTCAATAAACATTTGAGCTCCGTGGCCTCAACGGTGGGTTCTTCTTGTTCAGTCCGAAGCAGGCAGCAGTCTGATTTCGTCAGCTGCACTCAGTCTGCCCCTCGTCCGAGACGGGCAGACTGAGCGGGGCGGATTGGGCGCAGATGGCCGGGGATGGGCTGCCTGTTTCGTGTTCAGCAAGAGGAGCAGACTGCTAAAGCCTCGGAGCTTAAATGTCCAAGTAAAACTAACTTTACCGGTTTAATGTGGTGCTATGGCTCTGCAGACACTGCACATTGCTGTCTTGTTTTGTGGTGTTTCTAGTGTAAAATACTTCCACATAACGGACATGTTTCGATGAAAGTTGGTTAGCCGTTAGCCACAGTGCTACTGCACATTTTAGCTGGCTGCAAACTATGAAATGGATTTCCTTAATGTGAGGTGGGTCTTCTTACTCTGGGTTCATGACAAGCCTCCGTTCAGGAAATCCATTCTATAGTTTGATGTCAACTTGCAGAGCAGCTGGCAGAGAATCACATGAGGAGACCAGAAAGTTCATTCACATGAGGAGACGTTTCAACAGAACCAGACATGCATCATGGATTGGAACTCTTTGCATGTTGGATTGGAAAAATCCAATACAGTATGTAAATAATGCTGTGATCTGAGCCCGATACCGATACCGATACCGATACCGGATCGGATCGACCCCATCCCTAGTACATTATATATTTTAGTTAAGTTGTTGCTGGTCAGTAAACTGACTGGCTGCTTTATGCTACGTTCCAGTTGTATCAGAAGTCGAAATTACAAACCCGGAATGACGTCATTTCCGAGTTGAATGCGTTCCAGTTAGCTTGTCGGCACTACGGCGAAAACAAGATGGACGCCCGCTACAAAGCTGTTGTTGTTCTTGCTTTGTTGGATTATAAAAGGTTTCTAGACCAATTAGCAGCGAAGTTGAAGAGCAATTCTGAGGCTCTTGAAATGTTAACCAGGTATGTTGTTTCAACCAGTATTTTTTATAAAATAAATAAGCTTATTTTTGTTAATTATGGTCGAGGCTCTTTCACATCTATTTTATAGTTTTAATTCAATCTCTTTTAGGAAAATAGCAGCAGTACAGAAGTTATCATTAGATAAATAAAGTCAGAAAGTGCTGAACATGAGGTTTTTCTGTTCTTTTTTACTACCTCAGCATAACCATTAGCAGACATCTAAAAAAGCTAAGTGTGGTCCTCTGGACATTCAAAAAAACAAAACAAAACAAAGCAAAAAAAATGTGTTTTCTTGTTTTGTTTTTTGAATGTCCAGACCACACTTAGCTTTTTTAGAGTTTTCTACCTGGATTATTGAGCATGCATCAGGGCATTAGCAGACATGTTTTTTTACGGTTTATTGTTAAAATATTTATTAAACTTGAAATGATTTCTTTGTAGTTTAGGATGCTGCTGATACACACAAACCTACGGACACATGGAATAATCATGAAGACTGTTGGAGGTGATGCTGAACATGGATGACAACAAGTTTGTGTGCCATTTCAGTCAACAAGACCCAGTTCACATCTGTAATGATGCAGCTGCAGGAGAAAGGCATAAGGAAGGAGCACTGTCAAGGTGCAGCACCAGTCCCTGTAGAAAAGAAGGTCCTGATGTTCCTGTGGTACATGGCCAACCAGAACAGCTTCAGGGAGATGTCTGACAAATTTGATGTCTCGCAGTCCTCAGCGCACAGGATCATCATGGAAGTACTGAAGGCCATTTTGCACAATGGGACACACCTTCATCCCCTGGCCTAACAAATTGATGTTGTGGTGATGATTGTCATGGCAGCCTGCCTTCTGCATAACCTCTGCATTGGGGCTTCACCAGTGTGTCAGGATCACCCAAACGGCTGTCCAAGGCAGGATGAAAATGACTAAATTACTCATTACTGTGATGTGTGGATGCTGTACTTGTACTGTATTGGCTTGGCATAAATTGTCAAAAAATGTTCCTAGTGTTATGATTAAATGTGTTTATCTGACATGCCACTCTCTCGCAGTCATTTATATCTGTGTGGATAAACCACGCCAAAAACATAAGCTGGTATAGGTAAACACACATTTTACAGCTTCAAAACCCAGCTGCAAAACTTAGTTTCCCACAACAATAACACCTGCTTAAAAGTCAGTGCTTAAATAAAGCATTTCTATGTAATTTTAAAACTCTGCCAGATGGTGTGCAGAACATGAGAGCACTAGTTTCTCTGCAAGTACATCGGTTTCCAAAAACATTGATGAAAAACTATGCAGTGCATCATGACAAATTGTTGTGTTTGAATACCAGAGGTGCTCATCTTTTTACACTGAATTTACTTTCATTCTAAATAGCTTCTTTTCATTACCTGCTTTCCTTTATTCTACTGAAAAACCACACTTATTGTGAAGTAAAGAATTTGTAAATTTGTTATTTCAAATAGTTTTTAATAACCTATGACAACAAGGCACAGGTACAATTTGAGGTGTGAGCTCCTGAACATTTGTATGTACAAAACCTATAAATCATTAATCTCTTGTTTCCCATTTTATCTATCAGCCGGGTCATCAGTCTGCTCTCCTCTGTTCTCTCCTCTGAGCTCTGCACACTCCTCTGAAATGCAGAAATCAGAAGTCATTTTAATACACATACAAGTTCATTGTTTACAGTAAGTACTACATGTAATGGTGTTCCTATTGCTGTCTTACCTGCTGTAGAGTCGTTGAGTTGCAGTAATGTTAATAAAATATGTCAAGGAGTCACCATTCCTCTGGAACAAGGGACCAGGGAAACGGGTTTGTCTGCTCGGGTCCAGGAACATGTTCATCTCCATGTCGACAAACTGCAAAGAAATATACACATGGTTAACAACAAATCACAGATGGCAGTAACTCACAAAACTAACCCACAATAATAAGTATAAATAAGGTCAATTTTCACTCTCTCTCACACACACACACACACACACACACACACACACAGCTGTGGATGGACAGGATAACAAAATAATTGATTCTGTTAAACTGGATTCCCACCCTGACAAGCCAAGATAAATCTTGATAGACCTTTTAAAAACAGTTTATGGTGCAAAACATTAGTTTACTAGCTAAAAACACATGTAAAGGTGAACAAAGAACAACAAGGTTGCAGGCCTCCTACGCAGCTACATCATCAACACGACAACAATCACGTTCGACGCTCTTTAGAAAACACAAACAGCTTAGAAACACCCTCTAATTATTAGGCGACTTATTGTATAATAATCACTGTAAAGTACGAAATGTGTTACTGAGTTAATGGTAAACAATGAACGCTGAGCAGCTAAAACGAGTACTGTGCTAAACAACAACAATGCCGCCTCACAGCCGTTTTGTGAGCCATTGTCGAGGCACAGCGGCTGTTAAAACATATCATTGTCGTTACTGTAATGAACTACAGTGCCTGAATGCGTTAATGTGAAGTTACGGCTGAGTAAACCACAAAGAACTGCGAAAAAGAGTAAAAAGTAACTCTTTCACTCACTGTTGATGCGAGGAGCAGCCATCTTGAAATGATGATGTCACGCCATCTCAGCGATCTCGGGTACGGTGTGGCGGGACCGAGTTCACGAGTTGGAATTACAACCTGAGGTGGCGTTCCAGTTCATATTTACTACTCGGAAACACGGAATTACGACCTCCGAGGACAACTGGAACGCAGCATAAATCAGTGCATAGCAATTAATAAGAGTGTAATAAAGTGAGAAGCAAGTGTCAGCTTTAATAATAATAATAATAATGAATTCAATTTATAATGCACTTTTCATTAATAAAAATAATAATAATAATAATAATAATGAATTCAATTTATAACGCGCTTTTCATTAGTGAAAATCTCAAAGTGCTACACACATTGAATGCTACACACATTCATACACCGGTAGCGGCAGACTACCATGCAAGGTGCTTTCCAGTCCTACCGGGAGCAACTCGGGGTTAAGTGTCTTGCCCAAGGACACAACGACACATGGTGTGGGGAACCGGGATTCGAACCGCCAACCTTCCGATTGGGGGACGACTGCCATTACCACTACACCACGGCCGCCCCCAAAATCTCAAAGTCTTCTTCCTCCATTGACTGCTACAGATATAACTTGAGAATCTAGTTTCACGTTGTTTACTTCAAAGAACCATGAAGGTGGTCTGTCATAGAAACTACCGTAATTTCCACCCTTTAAAACTGGGATCTGCGATTTCTGGAAAGCCCTGGCACTTAGAAAAATTTCCAGCAGGTGAAATCATTCTGCTCCCTCCCTCAGAGCCATATATGACTCAGAGGGAGGGAGACTGTCCGTTCTCTGGTGAACTTGGGTTCTGCAGCTCCGCCCCCTGCTGTGTGTGTGCTCGGAGGAGCGCTTCAATATTCTGTGATTATATGTTATAAAAACCTTTTAAAAATATAATAAAACCATAGAGCACTTGTCCAACATCACAAAATCCAGCAGAAATCAGCAGAGGTTCACGAAGCAACGTTTGGACATGATTTAATTCGCTCGTGATTTCCTCTTTCTGTCAGCGCAGGTTTGGAATGTCTGGAATGGAATGCTCCGCCTCCTCTACATGTACTTTCTGCGCTGCAAAGTTCTGTGATTATATGATAATAAAACCTTTTAAAAATATAATAAAACCATAGAGCACTTGTCCAACATCACAAAATCCAGCAGGAATCAGCAGAGGTTCACGAAGCAACGTTTGGACATGATTTAATTCGCTCGTGAGTCGTGACAAATCCATTTCCTCATTCCTGTGAGTGGAGGATGAAGCGATCACTTGACTTTTTGCAAAAAAACTAAATAAAAGTCCAGCTCTGGGATGAAGAAGGGATATTTAATACATTTATGTCACATAAAAAACAGTCCTGCATCGCTTTGCAATCCTTTGAATGAGAACGAGCCGCGGCGCTGAGGCTGTGAGTGACAGGCGGGGGCGTGGGTTGGGGCGTGACAAACAACTCTGTTTTGATTGGCTGGTCATTGTCCTGGTCACTCTGTGTTTTCAGTGTTTTTATAAATGCTGATAGAGAAGCAAGGGGACTATAGTTTTTTTCAGAGATTACTTGGTCTAACATCAGTCTGTCAGTAGATAGTGACAGAGTGAAGAAATATGTTAAAAATATATTGTTTGAAAAGTTACAGACTACATTGCAATCTTACATACCCCAGATTTAAGTCGCTCTGCCCCATAAGTCGCTTTTGTCCAATATGTCCAATAAATTGGAAAAATCCATGAATATGTTGCTTCGCCCCATAAGTCGCAGGACATGAAAATGAGTAAAAAAAACTGTGACTTATAGGCCGGAAATTATGGTACTTGAACAAAGCTCTTTTGAAAATACTTAGATTCAAAGATGATCTGACAAAACCTCTATGAAAGACAACAGTGAAGTTTGGTCAGGTGAACCATGTTGAACCACACAAGAGTAGAATGTGGAAAGTGCAGTTGCAGCTACCTAAACAACTCCAGCATAAATTTATAATAATCAAACAAAAACAGGCCTTTTTTGTATAAACTGCATAGGAAGTGTAACAAACCAACATAAAAAAATTGTTGAAACTGCTGCTCACCGGCATCACCATGGTAACCACGCACCTGTATGTGTTACTCTCTGACTGCAAGTTTAATGGCAGGTAGACACAAACATGAACAGAAAAGTGAGCCTCAGTCGTCATGTGAAAACGTTGTCAGGTCTTAGTTGTGGCTAAAAGTCAAATCAAGTTAAATGTATCTGTAAAGCACATTTAAAAACAACAGCTGTTAACAATAACAACAACAATAACATCAATGGTGGTAATTAAATTAAAAAATAATAACAAAATTTAATTAGAAGCATCAAAAGAAAAACATAAAAACAGAACAACAAAATACTAAATAAAGTCAAATTGTTAAAATCCAGAGAAAACAGGTGTATTTTAAAAAGATTTAAAAACAGGAAGTGGTCTGTCTAATGTTGAGGGGCAGATTGTTCCAAAGTTTAGGGCCAACGCTTGAAAAAGCCTGATCTCCTCTGAGCTTCAGCCTGGTTCATGGAACAGTCAAAAGCAGCTGATCAGATGATGTCAGCGCTCGAGAATGAACATAGGGATGAAGTAGATCAGAGAGGTATGAGGATGCAAGCCCATTTAGGAACTTAAAGCTAAAGGTCAACAGGAGAATTTAAAAATCTATCCTGGTTCATTCAACCTTTATTTAAACAGATAAATCACATTGAGCCTCGAAGACTCATTTACAAGTGAGACCTGTTGGACAGACAATAAAAGTGGTGAAAATTGACACATAGGTTTTGGAGATGAAAAGAATCCCTAACACATTTTTGACCTCTGTTTGAAGGTTAAAAATGTGGTAATAAAAAAAAGTCTTGCACACAAGCACACAGTGACACCGACAGGGGCTTCCAAGGTCGGCCAGAGGCCAGAGCCCTGAAATGATGACAGAATGTTTATTCAGCTGTGCTCCTCTGAAAAGTCTGTGGAATTCCTCAGTAGCAGGTTTGGGAGGGGGGTGAGAGCATCTGGTTTACAAAACTTCTCAGGCGTGTTGAGATAAGACGGCCTATCAAGGCCAGTCAGGGAGCCGAATGTCAGATAAACACCATTGTTTTGGGAACAGCAGAACTTTAATGACATCTACCTTCAGTCTGTCGGTCCACTCGCTTCCGAAAACGTCCAAATTAAAGTGACCACACCAATGGAACGTGCCTGAAAAACATACAGGGAGCCAGTGAAGGGAGGACAAAACTGGTGAAATGTGCTCAAACCTATGAGTTCCTGTTGAGAGCTGAGCTGCAGCTTTTTGGACAAGCTGAAGACGTGAAAGGGGCGCCTGACTGACCCCTACATAAAGAGCGTTATAGTAGTCCAGTTGTAACGAAGGCATGAACTACCATAGGTTTTTCAAGGTCAGAGCCTCAGATCTGGTGAACACAGACTTATGCTTAGCTATCTGCCTTAACTGGAAGAAGCTTTAATGCAGAACAGAGTTCATCTGTTTATTAAACTTAAAGTCAGAGTCTAAAACCATCCCACAATTTATAACAGACTGCTTTAGATATGTACACACTCCTAAAAGATGAAGTTGACAGGAAGTCCCATAGAAATGATGTTCAGCAACGATTCAAATCTTTTGAACGGCTCTTTAAAACGAACAATGGGAACAGAGTCACAGATGGTTGGAAGCTGTTTTATTTTTTCCTCATGTTTCACTGAGATGCAAAAGCACACCCACTCCTCCTTTGCCCCTCTGGACACTGCTGTAGTACAAACCAGATTCCAAAAAAGTTGGGACACTAAACAAATTGTGAATAAAAACTGAATGCAATGATGTGGAGGTGCCAACATCTAATATTTTATTCAGAATAGAACACAAATCACAGATCAAAAGTTTAAACTGAGAGAATGTTTCATTTTAAGGGAAAAATATGTTGTTTCAAAATTTCATGGTGTCAACAAATCCCAAAAAAGTTGGGACAAGTCCATTTTTACCACTGTGTGGCATCCCCCCTTCTTCTTACAACACTCAACAGACGTCTGGGGACAGAGGAGACCAGTTTCTCAAGTTTAGAAATAGGAATGCTCTCCCATTCATGTCTAATACAGGCCTCTAACTGTTCAATCGTCTTGGGCCTTCTTTGTTGTACCTTTCTCTTTATGATGTGCCAAATGCTGGTGAAGATTCTCAGTCGTCCAGGACATGATAAAATCAAAAAAGGCGTTCAATACAGAACAACTGGACTTTATTTGTAACAGAAAGACGTTTTGCTTCTCATCCGAGAAGCTTTATCAATTCAGTGAGCAGACTGTGTGAGAGAGAAGTTATAAACAAAATAAGCCACTGACACGAACCAACATATGTAAAATGGAAGCTAACACCCACACATACTTGGGATAACATGTACCAGTGACCCATTCAAAGTTCAGTGTGTGAAAACAGAGCTTACAGAAAACCCACACACATCCTATTGACAAGTCACACCTCACACATTAATAGCAGGGACCTCTCAAAGTCTTGTTAGTCTAATTCACAAACGAGAATCCTCTGTTCTCATCAGGTGTGAAAACGTCTGGGAACCAGTCTGTCTCTCTCACAGTCTGCTCACTGAATTGATAAAGCTCCTCGGATGAGAAGCGAAACGTCTTCTGTTACAAATAAAGTCCAGTTGTTCTGTATTGAACACCTTTTTTGATTTGACGTGCCAAATGTTCTCTATAGATGAAAGATCTGGACTGCAGGCTGGTCATTTCAGTACCCGGATCCTTCTCCTACGTAGCCATGATGTTGTGATTGCTGCAGAATGTGGTCTGGCATTATCTTGTTGAAAAATGCAGGGTCTTCCCTGAAAGAGATGACGTCTAGATGGAGCATATGTTGTTCTAGAACCTGAACATAGTTCTCTGCATTAATGGTGCCTTTCCAGACATGCAAGCTGCCCATGCCACAAGCGCTCATGCAACCCCATACCATCAGTGATGCAGGCTTCTGAACGGAGCGTTGATAACAACTTGGGCTATCCTTGTCCTCTCTGGTCCGGATGACATGGCGTCCCAGTGTTCCATAAAGAACTTCAAATCGTGACTCATCTGACACAGAACAGTCTTCCATTTTGCCACACTCCATTTTAAATGACCCCTGGCCCAGTGCAAACGTCTGAGCTTGTGGAGCTTGCTTAGAAATGGCTTCCTCTTTGCACTGTAGAGTTTCAGATGGCACGGTGGATTGTGTTCACTGACAATGCTTTCTGGAAGTATTCCTGAGCCCATTCTGTTATTTCCTTGACAGTGGCATTCCTGTTTGAGGTGCAGTGACGTTTAAGGGCCCGGAGATCACGAGCATCCAGTAGAGTTTTACGGCCTTGACCCTTACGCACAGAGATTGTTCCAGATTCTCTGAATCTTTTGATGATGTTATGCACGGTTGATGATGATAACTTAAAAGTCTTTGCTATTTTACGCTGGGTAACACCATTCTGGTATTGCTGCACTATCTTTCTGCACAACAATGGTGGAATTGGTGATCCTCTTACCATCTTGGCTTCTGAGAGACACTGACACTCTGAGAAGCTCTTTTTATACCCAATCATGTTGTCAATTGACCTAATTAGTGTTAATTGGTCTTCCAGCTGTTCGTTATATGCTCAATTTCCTTTTTCCAGCCACTTATTGCTACTTGTCCCAACTTTTTTGGGATTTGTTGACACTGTGAAATTTTGAATCAACATATTTTTCCTTTAAAATTTTACATTTACTCAGATTAAACTTTTGATCTGTCATCTATGTTCTATTAAGAATAAAATATTGACATTTGCCATCTCCACATCATTGCATTCAGGTTTTATTCACAATTTGTTTAGTGTCCAAACTTTTTTGGAATCCGGTTTGTATATAATGTGTGTATGCAACTGAATGTAGGTTGTTACTGAGTGGCCGCTCACACAGCCACAGTCAAATATACCATGAATGGATCAACAGAAAGCACTAACATGAAGAAGAAGAACCAAAAGACATTGGGTGAGACTATGACAACATTTGGACATGTCCACAGGCTCATGAAAGAGGATGTTGGTGAATGCAATACATATATACAAAAATAAAACCACATTTAAAAGATAATGTGGAAATTGTAGTGAGATAACTCTGTGCATATATCTGCAGCAGAAACACCTAATCAACGTGACACCTACTGTACTGTACGTCACAGATGCTGTAAGAGTTGATCATCTGCATAATGTACCACATTTCTTCATTTTACACATGTGATAGTTGTTTATGGATACATATGCAGCAAAACAAGAAAAAACAGCAGTCTAAAGATTTAAACAATAGTTCAGAAAGTTATAAGAAATGTGTCAAAAGAAGATGTTTCCATCTCACAGGGAGAAAGACTACATGAATGTTTGTCAGTTGGCTGAAACTAAGCAGCTTTCTCAAAATTTCCCTCATCAGCACCATAAAATGAGAACGTTAATATATTTAAAACTTTTTTCCCACACAGCTGAGCAGCTTTTTTAAGTTTTTGCATTCCTGTCTTTTCATTAGGTTCCTCATAGGAGTGGACGAGGAGGTACTGAAGTGTTTTCATAGTTTAGGCGTCACTTGTTTCAGTGGTAGACTTCACTGCAGCGCTGCAGCTGCAGCAGCAGCTGTGTGGCTCTCAACACTTTGCTTCTCTCTAGCAGCAGAAATTCAGCTGTCAGCACATTAAGCCACACAGGCCCCGAAGTGTAGGAAGTTATCGGCATTATTATTCCGCCTCATGCGTGGCAACTCTGCAAAGATGGTGTTAAAGGAGATTGTTTTGACATGTTTACTGCCCATAAAAGTTTCTTCTTGCTTCTTGTGTTTTCTGGCGGGAATACAGGCTCACTGTCTGAACCCAGATATCTCGTACGAGCCGGGAAATGTGGGCTGGATCGTCAGGAAGAGGTAGAGGAGACAAAGGTTTCCAGACTTTCCGGTTTTTAACCATAAAAAAATCAGAGGTAAAAATTTATGACAAAGACCAAAGAAGTGTACAAATACTGTATTATTAATAGGCAAAATAAATAAACAAGGCCAACTAAAGCAAACAATTATAAACATTTTTTTATTTGAAAAAGTTTTTCTTTTTCTAAACAATTAAATAAGAAAAAACAATTACCGTCCATCTGTCCATCCATCCATATGTGCATATTTATATATGTACATACATACATACATACATACATACATACATACATACATACATACATACACACATATATATAT